>VDFB02351108.1:0-36230 GCA_007258455.2 Sequoia sempervirens
ACCATGACAAATTCACCTCAAGGAAAATTCACCACCAGCAATTCATCACGGTGGAAAATTCATCACATTCTTTAATGTGATGAATTTTCCACCGTGATGAATTGCTGGTGGTGAATTTTCCTTGAGGTGAATTTGTCATGACGATGAATTTTCCCACGGTGAATTTTTCACGATGAGTTTTCCGAAGGTGGATTGCTAGGTGTGAATTTTCCTAAAGCATTTCCTCTACCACTCTTCTATCCTTTTTTGTTTCGACATGTGTCCATAACATCTTCAAAAGCTCTCGTTGTGGCATAGGCGAGGAGGATGTTCTCAACAGTTATGAAATTTGGCTTTACACCTATCAATGGCATTTACTTGAAAGTCCGTAAAAGTCCGTGAAGCCTTCTCAACAAATCTGTTTTGTGCATATCTTGTCTTCATGGTATTCCATGAGATGGCATTTCTCTTTATGGATTTTGTTCTACCTTTCTGCTCCCATTTGCTGCATATGTCTACCAAGGCAGTCTTGTCTTCTCTTATGCCTTCTGCTTGTCCTCTTATTATAATATTTCGATGCTCACCCCTTTTAGAATCTCCCTTTCTCACATAAGCAGGGAGGACGCAGTCAAAGTTCGTCAAAGTTCGTGGAGTCTTGCATTTACACACGCCGAATACATTGATGGATATTCGCAAGTACCTGCCTGCCATTCTTCTTTATGTCCAATGTGAGGATTCGATAGAAAGGAGGAGGGACTCCATGCTTCTTAATGGTTCGACAACCTCCCTTTCCACTCGTAACATCCATGGTTAATGCAACTTGCATGAGGTTGTCCAACCCATGCTCCAATAAATTGAAATGACTCCTTAATTTATTCATCACATTGAGCACATGATGTTCAATATGAGATGGTCTTTCATTGGGATGTGGCAAAATATTAATTCATTTGGAACATCTCTCTAATATTTTTATATTTAACATCTCAGAAGAGAACTTGATATTCTCTAAACCATTATTAGATTATTGATATATGTATAGTAGTAGGGGTCATAATTGATTGTTGTATTTTATTTTTGTAAAAAGGTGGTATATTTCAAGATTAACAAATCTTATATTTATACTGTTATTTTCTGCAATTTCAAAAAATCAAGACAATACATCTCAAAACTTGAAATTCAAAGCAGTTCATAATCATAATCTCAATTCATATGTACACAAAAAGATTACATATGAATGATTCTACAAAACACTTGTAATTGATCCATAATTATAAAAAGAACTTAAATTGTTACACAAAAATAATTAATTTGCATGTCATCATCTTAAAAGCCTTAAATTTTTCAATTTAAAAATAAATCAACATGTAATATCACATTAACGTCAAACCAAAGCTAAATCTCATTCATTTATTTATGCAAGTCCACAAATACTTGTGTGCATTGTTTATTTATCAATTCTAATTAATTAATCTTGCCATTTTTATTTTTTGGTTACAAATACGTTAAAAACAATGCTCCCTCCACGGAACTTTGAAAAATGTAACAAATTTAAATTTAATTAAGAATTAAGGTGAAAGTCAACGCCTGTGGCCCTATAAGTCAGAGATCATTTCAGCTTTATTTATAATTCTCTTGAGAGTTATTTCCAATCCATAATCAAGACTCTACGCAGCGTTCCCGAGTAGAGCAGTAGGAATAAGGTAATTTAGGTATTAACAAACCGGCAATCTTTTCTGATTTCCCCATTGTTGCCCGTGAGAGGATTGTTCTCAGAGAGGGTGGTAAGTGCTCTGGAGAACTGAGAAAAGAAGTAGTGGTTGTCTTGGGCCATCTTTTTCACATAAGGGGAGGTTCTGGGATCCGAGAGCAGCTGCTGATCCACCACCAGAAGGCCCTTATTCTTCATCAGATTTTTGTAGTAATTGTTATCAAACTTCATGGGCGTTCCACGATCATTACGTGCGTACGCGACTGCTTCTGGGTCTAGATTTGGTGTTGGGCAGCGACCTTTCAAATAAACAGCGTATTCTGGATCCAGAGTCGGATCCACTTTCGGATACAACCTCTCTACCAGATTCACACAGTGTGTTCTTCCAACTGTGTGTGCCCCTGTTTTACAAACCCATTTTGGCCAGGTTGTTAAAACAATCAAAACATCTACCAAAAATATGAATATAATTGGAGAAGAAATGATACCTAAGAGCGCTACTGCTCCTTCAACATCGATGCCTATGGCGGCAAATCTTGATAGAACAATTGAGACACTGTCATTATGCAGTGGAATGTAGTTGTCCACTACTGCTGTGCTGCTCTTCTTACTGTCTCTTCTCCCTGTTTTTAATTCTACTCGAGGCCCTCCTAACTGCAATAGAAGATATAAATTCAGAAATTCAAACAGATTAAATCAGATCTCATATAGAGATCACATGTCTCAATATCTTATATAGCACACATTTCAAGCGTGAAAGGAAAATGAATGCTATGAAACAACTTTGTATTTTAGATATTGAACATACTGCACTATATTGAAGATTCATAGCTGAGGTTTTCATTTGATAAGTTAGATTTGAATCTAAGATTTTTCATTTGTTGGTGGAGTGTTACACCATCAAGTTACTGGTTCTTTTGTGATCAGTCGATCTTTGTTTCAAGTGTGGCTTATCTATAGATGCTTGGGGCTCTTATCTAGCTTAGTTCTGATACAATGATGAGCTTTTCATGGATCAAATAGGACTCAAATCTATCACCTTCCATTTGCTGGAACACTCTACCATTGACCTACTTGTCGTTTTGTGGTTAATCCGTCTTTGATTTAACTATGAATTATTTCCAACACTCCCCTTGAAGCTACTCTATAAATACTTGGGGCTCCTAACTGATCTGGCTTTGATAACATGTTGAGTTTTTCATGGACCAACTAGAACTCAAACTTAAGATCTTCTATTTGTTGTTGGAGTGCTCTAGCATTAAACTACTAACTCTTTTATAATCAGTTCATTCTTAATCTGGATGACTACTAATCCTTTTATGATCAATCCATCTTTAATTTGAATGTGACTTAGTTCCAACAATAATAAGAGATTCACCAGTGTGACTTATTTCCAACCATAAGAAGAGCTTAAACATCTGCTTTAATTTTGTGTTGACCTGATTTCAAAACGAAATGTATAGAGAGATTAAAACAAATAACATTAGTTTGTCCAGGAAATGCCAAAATAAAGGATCCTTATATCATGAAAGAGCTGAAACAATCAACACATTTTGTTTTAAATCTGACATCAAATCAAAAGGGCTTCAAGGTAAAGCATTTTCGAATGTTCATGTGTAGGCAAGACATCCTTTCATGGCCATTGTAGACATTTCGATCTAAACAGAAAAGATAAACGATCCATACTAGAGTAACATCAATAACAAACCCGTTCACTTTAATCCTTTTAGCAATGAATAAAAGAGGGAAACTTGAACTTGAAACAACCTAAGCAACATAAACCAGAGGAATACTGTAAATTAATACATTGCAACCAAACTACTCTTAAATCGTGAATAAAAACTTCACTCACCATAACAGCTCCATCTCTGGCAGCAAGAGCAATAATGTCAGCACAGGAGACAACTCCAGGGCACTCCTTCTCAAGTGCGCTCTTAATTGTATTCACATACTTGAAATTCCTCAATCCGAAGTTTCTATCAGATCCCTTCTCAGACACCACACTCCCACTCGTATCCAGCAGCAATGAGGCATCGCACGACTGTATACATAACAATACCAGCCAACTCCAATTTATAACTAATCCTTACAAAAAAAATATACTCCACAGTAAAATCTAGATTGATCTTAAAAAGATACCTCGACCATGCAATCGTGGAAAATATTTCTGACCCATGAGACAGCAGTATTGCCGTGCTCTTGATAGAGATTGTACACTTGCTCTTTCACAATATCCTCTGCTTTCGGGCACGATGCTGCATAGTAGTTGCTCTTCAATCCACTACTCCGAGCCCATGAACGCGGTGCCCACACGGCTATCACAATCACTGTCAGTAATCCCAAACACAAACTTCTCTTTCTCGCCATTATCTTAAACTCCACTTGGGTTTTCCATTCCTTGTATACTGCTCTGTATTTAAAATAGTAGAAAATCATATTTAATTCTGTGGACACGTAATGGATTGGAGCCAGCTGAGACGTGAATACGAAACATTCAAGCCGGCACTGTAAAAGTTGCTGCATATTCCGTACTAAGGATGTCATGGTATCATTGGAAATCTGCTCAACTTTGTGGAACTGCTCGTCTTGAATTCTTAATAGCTAAACAAGTCATTTCCCTTGTATGGAATTCAGCAACTGAGATTGAAAATCATTTGATGATAGCTTTTGGGCCAATGTATGCATGAACTTTCAAGTAATTGCACATGCTCTTTATCTTTAAAATAACAAGTATTGACCGAATAAAGTTATAAGATAAGACCGTGTAAGATGAGCATTTAAAATACGCAGACTGTCGAAAGTCAAAACGATTCCTGAATTAAAATGCTAACTCAGATCTAGAATGGACGCCTACGCCAACCTTTTCTCAGTACAATGTACCGTTGGTCATACGGCAAATTCACAACAGAAAATTGTCAGCAATTTATTATGGGAAAATTTACTGCGGTGAATTTTATTTGGCGGTGAATTTGTCATAGCGGTGAATTTTCCCATGGTGTATTGTTGATGGTGAATTTTCCCTCCGCGAATTGCTGACTGTGAATTTTCCTAGAGTACTTGCCACACTTTTCTAGGATTCAATTTAGAAAGAACAGTTTAAGGGGGATGGTTAATAGTAGGATGAGGTTTGTGGTTGGTATATTACTTTTGGTTATAAGATTTAGTCTTTCAGTATAATTATACTATATATTGTTAATAATTAGATTATAGGTAAATAAAAAATAATTAAATGTTAGTTAAGATAGACATGAACGCATGGCTATATATGATAAAATAAATTATTTTTTGTTTCATATAAAATATCATAATTATCCACTATAAGTGTGTCATTTATTAAATAAGGTGTTCATTTAAACAAGTATTGTTGTTATGTGGAAAAATACTTTCTTATGTGTACAAGAATAAAGATGAAAATTGTATATGCATTAGAATATTTCATATTAATAGTTTGTCCTATCACAAATATAAAAGGTGAGCACAACAATTATCTCATATTTTACCATGAAATGTGAAGAGTTGTAAAAAACTTGCTTATTTAAAGTTGAATATTAGTTCTATGATCGTTATAGCAACAAATTATTATTTTTCATTCGACTCCTAGGGATATCATGATTAAGTTTTGGTCAAATATTTAAAAAAATAATTTTAGGACACTTTAAAGTAGACGTGTTGATGTGGCAGGTTGTATGATTAGTCACACCTCCAAACCTTAGTTGTAGATGGATAAAAGATCATTTCACCTTTTTAAAAGAAATTGGAGGTTCTATGATATTCCATATAATCACTACATGCTCACAAAATTAGCTTGCACAATTATTGGTCCCTCTCCTCTATAAGGTATAATATTTGATAAAATATTTGTATAGTATGTTAAGTGTGTTTGATTTTGGTAGAAATTTTATAGTTAGCATATTTGAGTTGGAGTAACAATAGGATGGGTGATCTCTAAAGAAGTGTTAATGCTTCACCCTTGTACATGCTAGTGTGAAAGCTCATAATTAGTTTCCATATACTCAAAACAAATTTGCAATGTGGTAAGAATGAAAGTTAATAGTAATAGAATCCCTATAAACATAACATCACACAAATAAATTAAACTAAAACCATGAGATAATAAAATCAATTGCTTGTGGAGGAAAAAATTTGATATTTTTAGAGGTATTATCACTATATAATTATTTTGTGGCATGAATTCCAAAAGGATCCTTTCATTTTGGCTTGGCCTAGTCTACATGAAAACTTTAGTTTTATACAAGATTCTTCCACATTTATTGTGGGTCTTTTTAATTTATCATGCCTTTGAGTCATTTTTTTTAATTTTAAAAGGTGGTTAGCTAATATTACCAAAAAAATTCAATTCTAGGTTCAATAGTTCAAAAGCACAAGAAAATGACTCTAAATCACCCTTGAAATTTTATTGCAAAAGTTATTCATGTGGTTACTCTCATATTCCTAATGTTGTTTTATATATTCATGACTTTGACAATTTATGCAAATGTCTTGACCCTTGTAATGTATTTTGTTGGTATAATTCATTTTAAAAAGATGCTAAGGAGTTGGTTTAGTTATCAATTCAACCTTTGTTGTATATTTTTGTTTTAAATCATTTTTAAACCTATCTTTGCATTGAATTGTAAGATCTAGTGCCAAAGGTAGCTAAACTACAATTTTTCCTCAATGTATTTTTATTGATTCATCATTCTACTAGATAGCCTATATTCAATGCATTTAGAATCTTGATTAATATCCTCATATGATAATGGATTTGATGGTGGAATATTTCCATCAAACAAAATGCTTGATTTTGGCTCATTTATAGCCACCAATTAGAATTGTTCTTCCTCATATATGAGGCTACTACTTTGAAGTTCCATAGTACTATTCCCAAGCCAGAGACATATCTATTTTGTCATACTTTGTAATTTCATTTGACCAAACTTCACCAACAAAAGGAAGTTCTTGATAATCATACAACCCAAAGAGCTCAAATCAAGGCTTCTTTATATTGGCTCAAAATTGGGGATATAGTTTCCAATTTATTTTTTGAACATCCACTTTGAGCTTGTGAAGTTCCTTAGAAATTTAAGTGTATCAAAGAAGGATAGATCTAGTTTTCTCTAAAATGTTTTATATTCTCTAATTATTTTTCTAGCATTACCAATAATTTTTCCAAGAATAAGAGTATTCCTTTGAAATTAAAAAGGACCTTTAAAAATTTGTGAATATATTCCCTTATAGTCTCTTAACTATACAACATGTCTTATGTGACCAAATTATCAACCTAGAGGATCTTAAAGAAGCGATTTTTCTATGGAAAATGACAAAGATCCTACCTATTATGTGTTTCCTTATAAAAATATCTTTGGGGAACTATTGGTTTCTACTATGTTCAATTCTAGCTAGAAGACTTTGATATAAGGTCTATAGGTGGTTTTAAAAATAAACAAAATATTAAATTCACATTTAAGGAAAGTAATTCAAAGGAAATCTAAAATTAATGATTGGATATTTTGTTTAATACCTCCAATATTATCATTAATAAACCCCTTGCTCTCTATATTTAACATTTTCCTCTACTTATTATCAATCCTAAGCAACTAATTTCATCAAGAGGATATATTATGGATAATATTATATTTGTATGGGAAGGTATGAAATATGTTCATTACTCTAAAAAATAGTCCATTTCCATCAAGATTAACCTTGTTAAGGCCTATGAAAATATTGAATGGTCATTCAATTTTTCTATGCTACAAGTTCTAGGTTTTGGCCCTATATCTATTTTCTCTATGTAGATGTTATTTTTTGATGCATCAGTTTGCCTCAACATAAATGGCTAAATTTTTCTTCTTTTGGGATTTTTTTTCATCCAATGACGATTCCCCCTTGATCATTATATTTATGTTATTTGTCTATTTTTTTGTAATCATTTATTAACAATATAAAATTGTTAAATATAAGCTAAAATTTATTTCCCTTCCCTCTTGTAAACTGCAACATGCTAATGGGTACTTTTATAACAATTCATTTATCTCCCTTATATAAGATAAAGATAATATTTTCCAAGACATGCAATATCATAATACCTTTTTCTTGACCTTTGACTCTAGCATACAATGGTCAAAGTATCAATTTTACCATCAATCCTAGTTTCCCTAGACACTTTGGATTGATTCCTTTTTGTTAGAAATAGATTTGACCATGGGGGAAATTTTGTATTCTAAGCATCCCATTTTTCCCTTCAATCCTCCTCTTTAGCTATATGACAAGTTGTTATAGCTTGCATTGAGAAGAAACTACATTTCTAGATTGATAAATCACTCTCCCTTATACAAAAGTTCTAGATATTTTTGTAACTATTTTTTATCATGTACCTTTAGTATTCTTCCTACGAGAATCTTATGAAATAATCCTATAACAATCTTGAAATATTTTCCAAATATTTTCTCTTAGCTTGGACCTCTAACCAACCAAAAATTTATTTAACCATGTTTCTTGAGAATTATGTTTTCCTCTTTGTATTAGTGACTGTATAATAGTTTCTCCCCCATTTTATCTTAAGCGAGACATTGAAATCAATATTTTTTAATCAATTTTTTATGTTTTTTCATTCATATAAATCAAAGGCTTAATATATTGAAGATGATTTGAACTTGTAGTTTATAAAAAAAATTCTCTAGATTCTAAATATATATTTTTTCTAAATTTTCCAAACTAATTTCTCTTGCTTTCAAATTATTTCTTTGTGTAGACATCTAAATTTAATCACTTCCATATGATTAAATTTGTTGCCTTTCCGTCTATCATATTAATATTAATTTATTAAATTAATATTACACTTTTCGCCTCACATTGGTAAAGTATTTAATTTAAAAATTAAATGCTTTATCTTTCACCTTATTCCTCTCTAAATTAAATAAATACACTAATTTATTTAATTTAGTCATTCTTCCTCTTTTTGATTTAAAATCAATTTAAAATTCCTCACTTTCTCTCTCACATCCTCCATAACTCACCCTAATAAGAATTAATTTAATTAATTCAGGGTTATGATGTGCATCCTCTTAATCAGAGATTAATGTCACATCCTCCTACATTTGCCACTTGCCTCTAATCTTCTATTAATTAGCCTAATCCAATATTTGCACAACCTTAACCAAAATCATTAGCTAAATTTAGCACCACTTTTTGGTCAATTCTTCCATTTTTCCTTTTTGATATTAACCCCCTTTCCTATGTGAATTTTTAATTCACATTTATTTGCTCTAGATTCCTCTCCTTTAAATGTGAATTTTTAATTCACATTCCATTCTCGCAAGGCTTCTAGAACCTTGGACTTGTCACAATCTCCACATGTGACCAAGTCCCACCTTTTTGGAGCCCACCTTTTACCCTCTAGATCATCCTAGGAATGTGAATTTTTTATTCACATTTATCCTCCCAACCACCTTTCCTTTTCCCATGTAGATTTTTGAGGAATTCTAAAATTCCTCAAATGTCCCTTTCACTCCCACTTGGTGACAAGAAATCCCTTTTTGTGGAAATCTCCTCACTCCCCAAGGTGCATGTCCTTTTTCCACCTCATGTACCTTTTGACACCTCATTTCCATCTCATATCCTCTTGTCCACTTCACCCTCCACATGTCAAGATGTGAGGGCTTGTGGGTTCTCAACCCACCATAGCCCTTCATCTTGACCTTGTTGGATCAATCTTGACCCTTGAATTCTCTAGAGAATTCAAAATCTCCTATAAATACCCCCTCCTCAAGGGCATTTCCAACACTTTGCATTTTGATAACTACATGCTGTCCATTTGAATCCTCAAGCCTTTTCAATCATTCAACCATCTTTGTTCATCATCTTCCATATTGAATCTTGCATATAGTCACACAATCCATCATCTAAGGAGCACACAATCCATTCCAAGCAAGGGCCAATCAAAGAGGTATCAACAACAAGGGAGGTAAAAACTGTTTGTGTTTCATTTTGTTTACATTCATTTTCGTTGTATCACTCTTTTGGATAATCTTGAGGTGTCCTTGGTATTTTTTCATTTCCATTTCTTAGTTAGTTTGCACATTTAGAGCAGTAGAAATTCCAAGGTATACACTTTGAAACACTGAAAAATAGGTTAAAGGGATGAAAGGAAAGGGAGTTCACCAATTTTTAAATGTAGACCTATTTCTCACTATTTCATTAGGAAATGAGACCCGAACAAAGAACTGACTAACAACCCTTAGGTGAATCAACTCAATGTGAGTATCTTTAGATTTCCTTATGCTTTGAGGATGGGGGTCAAGTTCAAACAACACTTTTGGGAGAAAAGCTAAAAATAGAAAATCAACCTAATTATGAAAATTCAAACTTGGAGAACAGTATAAATCTAAATGTTAGTAGAAACAAAAAATTTCCAAAAAAAATGAGAAGGATGGAATGGTGTTTACTAATCACCAAAAGTCACTTTTAGGAGGCTTCCTAGGACTCATTCACCCATGGGTGAATGGGTATTTTTCAAGGGTTTTTAGCAACTTTCGGAAGCCTCTGATTCTAATTTGTAGCTTTTAATTTGTCCTAGTTTCAATGTTGAAAAGTTGGAAATCATATCTATAGGTTAGATTATGTGATTTGATAACAACTTTGATAACTTTTGCAAATTTGAAAAAAATTCCAACCTTTCTCTTCAAAAGGTCTCCAATCCTTCTTCAACCAAAATTTGTAACACACACACAAGAGGGAAAAATTGCTTATTTTTGGTGAATGGGGATTTTCCTTGGTCAAACTGCATTTTGGTAATTAAACCTTGAATTGAAATAGAACATGAAAGAGGGAATAAAGAATGAATAGTGCTATGTTACCACTCAACAAAACCTTGAATAAACCTTCGTAATGGAGATCTTGGAAGTTCTACAACTTGCATAAAATTGCTTCAATGGATGTGGATCTTGATACTTGAAATAATGCTTTGAATGCTTGAACTTGATCTTGAAACCTACATCACAATGTTAGTTCCAAAAACAAGCATGATGCAAGAAGACTTTGACATGATGATTGGATCTTGAATGTTGCAATAAATCTATGATGATTGGATCTTGAATGCCTTGATAATAGTATTTTTTCATATGAAATTTTGCCTCTTGCTAGATGTTTTGAATTGACAAAATAACCTTGTATTTATAGGTATGTATCCTTAATTTCTTGAAATTAAAATATCAAAAATTGACAATGAAATATGCATTTGGGGACCTTAAAATACCACCAAAAACATTTTAAATTTAGGTCCAAAGGCTTAGGGAGGACCCATTTTCCCATGGGTGAATGGGTCCTATGCCCCTATTCTTTTTATGTATTGGCATTAATTATTGTCAGGTTTCCCCTTCAAAAAATGTAGTTTAGTAGGCTTGTAAATT
This sequence comes from Sequoia sempervirens, assembly GCA_007258455.2. Classification (NCBI taxonomy): domain Eukaryota; kingdom Viridiplantae; phylum Streptophyta; class Pinopsida; order Cupressales; family Cupressaceae; genus Sequoia; species Sequoia sempervirens. Next base: position 11,095 of record VDFB02351108.1, read on the forward strand.
AATAATACGACTTATTAAGGCACAATTAAGTCTAATTTTAATTAAGAGGACCCAAACAAGTGTGAAAATGTAATGGGGTACCTCTTTTAACATTTTTCAACACTAAATTAAGGTGCTATTAAGTTAATTTGAATTACGAGAGCCCAAAAAAGTGTGAAAATGTAAAGGGATGCATTTTTACACACTACATTTAGCCCCCACTTTAGTGAGAGGATGACCTTGCATCAAACTCACACTTAAATGAACAATCAAGAGAGGTCTAATTGTACAAGCGTTGGAAAGATAAGATGGAAAATATCAAGGAGGATGATCAAGGCTCCCCAAATATCTAAGTTCTCATGGCAAAACCAAAAAAGGCACAAGGAGACACATGCCTATGTTAAACATATATATGCAACAATGACAAAACTCAAAGAAAGAAGGAAAAGAAAAAAGGGATGGATCAAGCCTTGACTATTTGTCCAACTTGATGTGGATCAAGCCTTAGTTGTTTGTCTAAAAATATTTACAAGTAGAACTCGTTTTCCACTATGCAAACATAAATTCACACTCACATGCGCTAGTGAAATCCAATGTCCACTAGGTGAGCCCCTAGAAGTGGAAAATGAAAGAATCTTATTAGGCTTCCATAACCATACCAAAGTTATACCTCTAATAACTTTAATAAGGAACCACATAGTATGAACTTCTAGGTTCATAAGGCTTAGCAAGCCATGTTATGCTAAAGACTTATGAACAAAAAAGGCTCCACTAGCAAGCAAAGTGTGTTATGCTTGGTGAACATGAAAAAGGTTGTAACTTTGAGTTTCACAAAGTTAGCAAGATTTGTTATGCTAAACACATGAAAAAAATTCAATAGGATAAGAAATTTTCAAAGGAGTTTTGCTTAGTTCATGTAAGGTCTCCTCTTAGGGAACATTGTGCCTAATGTTTCCAAGAGAGGACAAGTCTAGGATAAAATATTCACAATTTATGGAATGCAATGTGTAGTATCACCGCTAAGAGGTATGTTGTATGCGAAGAAAGGTTGCACTCTTGGAGGACACCAAAACTAATGACACCACCAAGAAGAAGACACATCACAATAAGTAAGAAGGCTACACTATGAAACATAAAATATAGTAAAAAAATTCAAAATGAGAATGCCAATATATGCCCACACTTTAAAGAAATTGCTAAGCACCATGCAGTGAGAAATTACTTTAAAGTAGCAAATGATAAATGCTAATAGGACATGAGAGATTATTTTAAAATCCCTATGTCAAGCATATGTTTCCAAATGAAGCTACATCATGAAAAAGGGCTTACCCAAAAATAAAATCCCAAACACATAAGGGATCCATGGATTTAGGGTCAGATTATGTCTTTGCTACAATGATTTTCTAGAGCTCAGAAAGGTCATCATTCTCCAAATAACTCATGGAATGAGAAGAATGACACATAGAGAGAAAAAAAAAAAGAAAATATTTTGGGTCAACATGGAAGAGACCTTAATATCTCAATGCCTTGCATCATCCCCAAAATAAAAACACAAGACAAAATAAAATATAAATTTTTATGACATATAGAAGAATGTAGATACAAATAGAGGAATGAACATAAAGACACATCAAATAGAATGATATAGGGAATCAAATTACGCACATGCAATGACACAAAAAACATGAAAATAAAATAAATAAAAGACTAGTAAGGAACATGCAAGTCAACCTATAGCAGGTCATTTGCATTCCAATCTTATTCATCATATGTAGAAGGCAGGAAACTAGCCAAAGGGACAATGCCAAGTGTCAAACTAGGACAAACACCAAGCTCAACATGTGGTGAATCATTCCTTTTAGGAGGATCATCATTTAAGCTCATGTGGAAGATGAAAAAAATAAATTTAAGTCTTTATGCACTTCCTCATCAAATTTTGGAAATTCCATTATCATCATCCAAGTTTATCACAAAAAAAGGTCTAATGATAATATCCATGGAAGGTGCCTATTCTTGTTGTGTTTGAGATATAGGATTTCCTTATTTTGGAAAAGGTGAAGAATAATCATGCATTGCTTGAAATAATTTTAGATTTATATTTTCTATGTTATTTTATTTTTCTTGTAACAAATGAGCAATAGCATGACATCTACACCTGGACACTCTCTAACATTTTGATTCCTTTTGGTATGATTTTCAAGTTTTGATTATGTGGGAGTGGGTTCATTAACCATAGGTTTCTTTTCTTCCCTTAAGGGAGGAATGAAAGGAACCATGGGAGATTTTTCAACCACTTTATCTTTAGCTTTATAAACTTTTTGGGATTTAGGAGGCACAACGAGACTTATTTGGTTATCTCATGGTCTCTTATAGGAAATAGGTAGAGGATTTGCTATGTTTTGGTCTTGGTTACTTTGAAGGGATTTTGGTTCAATCATGGCTTCATAAAGGATAGAAGGATCAATCATGGTTTGATGCATATTGCTAAGTGATACAGAGTGGCAAGGGAAGCAACACCTTTTTCCAATAGATTCTCTCAAATGCACACATCAACTTCACTATTCCTTCCAACAAGCAACTTGATCACCCAACTCAACTCACACACCAAGACATGTTTTAAGGAATTTGGGATGTTATGTACAGTCTCAATATGTAAAAAAAATACCAAATAACCTAACTTTACACTCAAAAACTCCCATTCTTTCATCACTCTTACACAAGCCCATGCAACTTTGCAACATTGCCAACTAGGAAAATCAAAATAAAAACTTATTAAACACATTAACCAGAAAATGAAATCAAGCTTTATACTTCTAACAAGACCCCCTACAAGTGCACAAATGCATAGTATCAAAATCCACAAATAAATGATCCAAAATATTGATTTTTCAAGGCACATGAAGGCTTGATTTAGGCCTATGTACAAAAGGTTTGACTACCAACGGACACCCCAACACCCCTAAATAATTTATAAGGTTCAAAAATTCTCCCGGAGACCCAATTCACAACTTACTTCCATTCTATTTACTTAAAATACTTAGAAATTAAAAGAAATTCTTACAAATGATCTTTTTTGGATTGTTTCAAGGTAAAACCAAACCTAGGGCATCACATAACTTTTGAAAACCTCCATATTTCCTCCTGAAACCAATTGCATCATGCAAAGGACCCTTAAATCCACCATTCCACCAAAAATTAGAATTTTTCTATGGAGGAATGGTGAATTATGAACATATTTGTGAATAAACCCTTGTTTTGTAGGATTTCACACCCTCTAGCAGTAAAATGGATGTGACTTGCTCAATTCTTAATGAAATTAACTCAAATCATTTCCAAAAGAAATATTAATCTCCCCTCTATCAAAAAATATTCATTAGAGATCCGTACAATTCTGCTACAAGCCGTACCAATCGAAAGAACAACCAAGAACACTATAAAAATTGGAAAAACAAAGTTTTCTTCTTATTAAAATGTTTCAAAAATTCAATCTCCTCTCTGCCTCGACCATAAGGAGGCTATTTAAACATTTTGTACACCTTCCCCAATTCCCTCGACTGATTTTTGAAGGAGGGAACCATTGGTTTTTGTGTTTACATCATTAATGGTGAAATTACATCAAATTAACAACATGACAACTTTGCTTTTTTTTTAAAGCAAATTTCAATCCTATCACCTTAGACCTCTAAAATCATTCAAGTGGCTTCAAAATAGCCTTATTACAATATTTAAACTCCAATATTTCCTAAGTATACACAAATTCAAGTTTTTTTCCTTCAAAGGCTACATGACAACATTTAGTGCAAGATTGCATTTTGTTACATTTTGACTCAAAACTCAAAAAAACAACCTAAATATTACTAAATGGTCTTTATTGAAATTATTAATGGCAAAAAGACTCAAAAAATACCAACACTAACTAACTAACCATCATTCACCATCAAATGATCAAAAAGGGAGGATGAGGTGTAGGTGCTCCTACACCACTAAGGGATAATTTGTTATGTGTTTTGCCTTAAAATTTTGATAAGATTTGAAAAATAATTCCTCATGAGGCCTAATATGTTCCATATGTTCGAGCCGAAATAAATCCAATGAGAAATTCCCATGGGAAGACACAGGATTAAAGCCACTATTATGTATAATAAAGATCTATTTGTCAAATGGAAACTTAAAACATTAATGCAAGTTATTGATGGGATGAAATTCATGGAGCGAAGCCATGGGTAGCCTAACTTCACATGAAATTGGTTTTGCGATGGGATGATGAAGAATGAGACACTTTATCTTTTTGGTCCAACTTTTAAAGGAAGAGTTATCAAACCTATCATAGGGCTAGCAAAACCATTATGCATTTTGATCCATGTTTTCGGATTTTCATAAGTATTTTGATAAAGCTCATGCACAAACAATAATTCTTCAATGATCCATTCTCTAAACAAACAAGATCAATTAATATCCCATTAGTGGGGTTTTCGTTGATTATTCCAACTATGTAAAGAGGACCATCAGGTGCATGTTTGATTATGTCATGTTGTGAGAAAGTAATGTCCAGAGGCATTTTATTTTGGCCCTTATGAGGTTGAACTTCAACAGTTGCAACCATCTTATCTATAGAAACTTTCTTCATTTTCTTTCATATTTTCATCATTTGTGTCAACATTCATCACATCATTCTTCGTTTCACTACCTTTGACAAAGGATATGTTATGATTTGAAATAGGATTAGTAACTTAGATTTTCATGTTTCAAATGGTTAGGAGTTATAAAACTATCACCTTGATAATTAACACCACCAATTTGAATGTGATTAGAATCAATGAGGTCTTGCACAATATGTTTAAGATGCTTACAATGTTCTATATCATGTCCATTTTGTTGGTAAAAATGGTAATAGGGATTTTTTCTATAGTTTGGAGGTAAAGGCTTAGTAAGATCAGGAGCTCTAATGTGAGGCAAGGAAATTAAGTTCTTATTTAAAAACTACAACATGGTATTATGAACGGAATTGGGTAGATGGGTGAATTGTCTATTTCTATCTCCAAATGTATATGAATTTTTAATCTTTATAGCAGCCACTTGGGTATCAACATGTTGAGTTGGTTGAGAGGGATTAGTTTGTAAAATTCCTTTATTTTGTTTCTTGAATGGTTGATAGTTATTTTGAGGCAAAAATTCAAAATTTTCAAGACGACTAGAGGGAGTTTTCACTTCACAATGTTACTAACTGAATTTTGGTAATAACAAAGCATGGTATACAATTCTGAGGAGGAGGGAAATTTCATCATCCTGATCTGATCTTAAATCTTATTTTGCAAATTCTCAATGAGCATTCATTGAGGATTGGAATCAAGAATCTTAAAATGTTGATTTGTGAATAAATCAATTGATAGCGAGCGATAAATTGAGTGACCTTTTCACCATATTTTTGCTTAAATCTCATTAAATATGTTAAGGTCATCTTAGGAACCATGTGCACTTGGAAATGATTAAGGAATGCATCAATAATTTCATTAAATGAATGTGTTGAATTATATGATAAGGAACAAAACCATTCCAAGGTAGTACCTTTCAAGGATCTAGAGAAGAGTTTAGCCAAGAGTTTATCCTCAAAAATAAATTCACTACATAAGGTTGTGTATGTGGAAACATGGATAATAGGATCTCCTTTCCCACCATATTTCTCAAATATAGGAATCTCTATACATTATGGTAGTTTTGTTCTCAATATCTCCAATGATAAGGGGTTTCTTTTGACATATTATGAAGGTTGGCCTTTTTGATATTGATTCAAAGTAGAAATTTTTTGGTGTATGTGTAGACACAAAAAATGAACCGGCACACTTGATCCTAATTACTAACACCGTTTTATCCTAAATCATCTTCTCAGCTAAATAATCAATCTTCATCCCTTAATTAAATAAATCATCATTTATCTAATTAAGTCATTCTCTCTTGTTAATTAAATAAATTAAAGTTATTTAATTAACCCTCTAGTCTCTATTTAATTAAATAATCCATTTTATTTGATTAAATCTCTAAGGTCTTCTTATTAAATTAAAGAAATTAAACCTTGTTTAATTTAATCTAACATCATCCTCTCTGATTAAATAAATTAAATCCTTTATTTAATTAAGTCTAAATCACATTCTCATATTTTGATTTAAATCAACCCATAAATCTAAATCAAATAGTCACATCATCTAATCCCTCATTAAATTAATTAACACTTGATTAATTTAATCCTAATCATCCAATTTCTCTAGATTTTGCCACTTGCACATGAAAATACATTTAATGGATTTATTAAATCCCTATTTTCTTTCAACTTTGCATCTTTTGGGGAATATTCCTCCAAGTTTGAAAATCCCTCCAAGTGGATTTGTCCTTCCAACAAGACATTCATTCCCTCTTACATGTCCTTTTGCATTGAGCCAAGTGGAATTTAATTCATTATTTTTCCCTCTTACATGTCATTTCACTATTTTCAAATTCCACCTATTTTCATTTATTGTGCACATTCACCAGAATGTGCTCAAGATTCCTCCATTCACATCTTAACAAGTGGCACTTGCCCATTTGATGTTGAATGATCCCACATTGCTCCATTTTTCTCATTCCTCCATCTTGTCTTTCTATAAATAAGAGGCTTCTCTCCTCATTTGATCATCTACAATTTGAGCAAGTCTACTATACTCAATTTCATTATCAAGCATATATATTTTCATCCAATTTATCAAGATCATAGCTAGATTATGCAAATTTTTCATCATGGAGCTAAATTGAATCTTCACCAAAGTGGATCACTCATCAAAATTGCATCATAGGAGTTGGGAAAGGGTCAATTTCCATATCAAATTGGCACCAATTCCCCCATGGGATCAAGATTTTTTTTACATTGAAAAAGATTTGATAGCTTTTGTTTATGTTTTCTTATGTTCTTCATCCCATTTCTATTTCTTTGCAATTTAAATGGATTTTATGGGGAATCTTAATGATAACTTGCATATTGATCTAATGATGTGTTTGTTTGTTATGTTTGTGCAGGTCTAGGATTGGAGTTCTACATTTGGCACTAGAAGGAGGGAAAATCTCAAGTTCTAATCACGTTTTTTAACAAAATTTTGTGTTTTTCTCTATTTTTTGGTGTCTACAAGGAACTGCACTACTATCAATCCATCAATTCCATACAACACCACTATCAGTCCATCGGTGCCATACAACGACGCTAAAAACTCCAAACTTTGCCACTGCAACCTTCCCGCCTAGAAATTCAAAATTTCAAACTGCGATGCTGGTCCAATTTCTGGGCACTAGAATTTTCAAACTTCAAACTGTACTGTTGAGGAAAATTGTTTTTCCATCACACTCTTTGGTCTACTGTAGAGCACCAATTGCAGACCTAGTAGTGCTATACAACATCGTTGAGTTCTTCAAACAATGTTGCATATGCAGGTTGCACCACTGGAGTGAAGTAAAAAGTGAAATTTCAAAAAAAAATTAACATGTGTTTTTTTTATTTTTATCATCTGGGATATTAATTGCTTTCTTGAACTTTGTTTTGCAATTCTAACTATTTTTTTAGGTTCGCTTAATCAAAGGTTAAGAAGGGAAACCAAGTTGAAGTTTCATAATGACATTATCATTCCATTACATCAAGTGTTTTTTAACACTTTAGTGTGTTTTTAACACTTTAGTGTCTTTTTAACACTTTTGGAGAACTCATAATCTCTCTTAAGGATTTTTTATCTTTCATACTCTTAGGATACACTAAATTTATTTTGGGCTCTAAAAAGAACAATACAAAATCTTTCATTTGTTCTACAAAGGGTTAAAAAGAATTTTAGGAAAATCTACTAGATTTTTTTTAAGGTTAACAATTGAACAATCAAAATTTCACACTTCCTTTGGTGCTTAAAAAGAAGTCACTCTTGCTTTGAAATGATAAAATGAACATGTGCTCCTTTTTCTTGTAATCATTTACCCAAAATAATACCATCAAAAAATCCATATGCGCTTCTCTTGTTCCTCACAGCGATCTTGAGAATCAAAAGGATTTTTGGTGGTCTTAAGTTGTGTAAGTGATTTCCTCCACATTTCAGTTTGGATTAAAAAATTGACAAATCTTGCAAGTGTGAGTGGAACATATTGCATGTTTTCTCTCTTTGTTTCTCAACAAAGATCAATTGAACTATATGTATTTTTGTTCACCTTTGTTTATCTTAGAGGCCTGCCTTGTGGGAAAAAGTAATCACCCAAGGGAACGACCCAACTGACAACATGCTAAAACCAAGCAACTTCCAACTGGTATATAAGTGTGGGTACTTGTTGAAAGGAAAGTATCATGAGGATTATTCTAATGAGAGGGGAAACAATGGTCTCTCACCACATGGATGGTCCCTCACAAATAAAATTCCCGCATTAAAACCCTTGTTTAGAAAAGGCCAAAATCCTTGATGTATTATTTGGTACAAGAACAGTCATTCTGAAGCTTCCCAACACTTTTACGGCTTTTAGTAGAAATGAAAAGTATGACATCGGAGATTCATGAGTACTAATGCTTGGTTGACCTAAGAAGCAAGTGCACTGTAAGGGGGAGCTTGTGTGGTCAAGCATCTAACCATTCACTAAAATTAGGTGTAGCTAGATTTGTCCAAGTGGGGATTCAACAAATACAGTCTTTCATAGCCATAGGATTGTGCATTTTTTTAGAAACAAAACACTTTTCTTGATCGTAAACATTAGGAAAACAAACATTCAATATTGTCATCAAATTTCAAACCCTTTAGGAAGCAACTATCTTTTACAAAATTCAAGTGTTATTGCTTTCCCTAGGGATTCTATCTCTACAGGTTTCTAAACATTTGGGTTTATATCTCAATTTGCTTACTAAAGTCAACAATGGGTAACTTTTTCCTTGATTTCATTGAAGTTCCACATAATATACTTTGTGGGATGAGAATAAATTAAGACATTAGACATCGAGCTCAAAGACTTAATCGAATAATTGTTTGTAGTAAAAAGAAGTCACTAAGCAAAGCTAAGAACAATAGAACCCCACACATGTGTCTCAAATGATTTCATGCAAGATCAAAATCTAGAAACCAAAGTCAAAAGCTCTTAGTCCAAAATATCACCAAAAGCATCTCTCAACGCTCTACGAATTCAGACGAAGATTGCTTTTCAACTTTTACAAAAGAGCTTCAAGAAACAATCCCAATTTGTACTCGTTTTATCATCAAAATCCAAATATTTTTCTGGAATTTGAACATCTTGTTTAGAGTAAAGCATGTTCTTCAAAACCAAGATCTTGTAAACAAGAGTCTTTTTAGGTATGCATAGGATCAAATTCAAACTTAATCCATCTTGCAAACATCAAACCAAGATCTTCTCATCAAAAACTCTTGAAAATCTTGAAAGACCCTGAATCAAAACTCTTTAATCAAAATCCTTGAATAAAAACATCAAAACATTTGGTTTGACTAAGAATGTGTAGATGTATCCTTCTTCATATGCTTAGTTGAAATATCCTCAAAACATATTGTTTGGTTAAGTGTGGGTAGATGCATCCTTCTCCCTAGACTTAGTCAAATTATCATCTTATGAGCAAGTCTATCCCATAGATAACATCCAAAATCTTGGGATCCATTTTTTCATTATCCAAAAATAAAACCAATCCAAAACCAAGTCAAGGTCAAGATAAAATCCAAGAATCCAAGAATCCAAAATCAAAATCCAAGAATCCAAAAAGGTCCCAAAAGTCTAGCATCTCCCCCCTCAAGATCTTCTAAGAGTTTAATCATCCATATCATCCAACTTTCACACATTTCACCATCACACCTTTGATCCTTAATCATCCTATATCTTCTCTTTTGAGCCTCATTTTATGGTTCAAACAAGATCACAACACAAGAAGAACACGAAGACCAATAAAGAAACATCAACTTCAAGTGACCTAAGCTAAACCAATTATGAAATGAATCCTATTGGATCAAGTAATTCCCTAACTAATCTTCCTTCATCATTACAAAATCCACAAGAGGAAGGTCAAGTAGAGGATATCACCAATAATTCCTACGGGATGACACAAGATAAGATCACTGAAATGGTCCAAAATCCTGAGAATCATAGAATTGTCAACATCATGATGAAGCTCCATCCCTCACAATACATGCTTGAATTAGCAAAACAAGGGGCCAAAATCCCTTCTGATTACAATGTGAGCACCATTGTGGAACAACCTCTTGGGGTCATGCCTCCAATTTCATCCATGCCCCCAATCTCATCCACACCTCCATTTCAAAACATCACCCAACCCATCCCCCAAATTACATCATCCATTGCTTCAACTCAACTCATTGTCAAAGGGAGCACATTTCTCAATGCACTACAAACACACCCCCTCATGAATAATCAATATTTGGATGCAAACACTATCTTTGGGAAATTTGTACCCCAAAATCCATCACATCCATATGTTCCCCTCACCTTTCATGATCCTAATGACCCAATCATTTCACGCAACACCTCAAACCTCTCTCCCTATGATCTCGCAAGGAGAAGGAGACTTATTTGGACCAGGGGCCATCTTTGACCCTTCATATTCATCATTTCCCCAAGGAAGTGTGCCACTCACTTTTCCACTACTTCCACCCTTACCACCAACATCAACATCAACTCTTAGTTTGGAGTTACCTCTGATGCCACCACTCATTCAAAACAATCCCCCAAACATCAATCAAAGCATCATACCAAATCCTCCCATCTTTCCATCGATATCGCAACAATAGATGGAAACCATCTCAATAACACAAGCAACCACCACATCATTAACCATTCCAAATATACCTAAAAACATGGTCTCTCAAGGACCAAACATATCAATTGAACCATCCACTACACAAATCCCAATCATCAATACAACAGTGCCTCTCATCACGAGAACAAACACCATACCAAATCCACCACTACCTCCACCACCAAACACAAATATCTCAAACCAATATAGCATCGAATTTCAAGCTACTTAACAAGCTTCCTATCAAAAGGAACTTCATCAAATCCAAGATGAACAAGTTGTACAACTAGCTGCTCAGCAAGCACAAGCACAATTAGTTACAGAACAAGCATAGCAAGCAGCATACACCGCTCAACCAACACCAGTCGCACAACAGGTGCATCAAGCACAACAAGTCACTTAAGTAGTTGAAGTCGCGTAGGCCGCACAAATTACACAAGCTACCCGACAAGCACAAGCCTAGCTCAGGGCACAAAGCAATCTCAAGCCCAATACCAAGCTCAACAAGCACAAAAGTATAGTACCTCACACAACAACAAGCAACCCAACAACGGGCATACTAGCAAGCACTAAAGCAATATCAAGAGCAGCAAGAAGAAACCCAACTAGTAGCCCAACAACAAGCATTGTTGGTACAACAACAGTAGCAATCTCAACAACATGCACTATTAGCGCAATAGGAACAAGACCAACAACAAGGGTTGTTGATACAGTAGCAAGTACAAGCATACTTGGCATAGAAAAACATGCAAGCACCATCCACCAACACACCAACCAATCCATCCATCCATCCAACAAGTGAACCACTATAGAACACCTTCATCCCACCTCCTAATCTGCAAAATGATGTAACAATGCAAATCAAGTTACTCTCGCAACAAGTGCTTGATCTTCAATCAAGGAAAACCACAAGGACACCCAACAACTTGTGTCCCTATCCGTTTGATCAATAGGAGTCTTGTAATGAAATTGTTCCCAAAGGGATTTGAGATCCCCAAATTTGATAAATACCGAGGGATGAGAAACCTTGAAGATCACATTAAGGAATTCCAAGTTCATTGCATGGAAGTCACATATGATGATACATATCTAATGCGGCTATTTCCTAAAAGTTTTGTTGGCCATGCCATGGAGTGGTTCTCTTGCCTCCCTCCTGGCATCAAAAAGTTCCAAGTGATAGTAGACACATTCATAAAAAATTATGCATTCAATATTAGTATGGATTTCAGTCTAGAGGAACTATCAACTCTTAAACAAGGTAAAAATGAATCATTTGCTTCTTTCGTACAACAATGGCGATCCAAGGCCAATAGGAGCAAATGGGTCATGCCAGAAGAACAACAATTTGTACCATCATCTCCAATCTAGAGGGAACCTTGGTATTCCATCTCAAGGTGCAAGGGATCACCACATATGACCAATTAATCTCAAAGGCACTTAAAATTGAAAGAGCCCTTATTGCACAAGGAGAGGACACCCACATTGATGGTGTTTTCTGCATAGCAACAATTCAGACAGAATATAATATCCTATCTCTCTTGAAAGGTTATCTTCAATAATAAATCACTGAAAATCACCCCAAGGTCTCTCGGGTGTTAGGTCATAACAATGCATAAAACAACTCAGATAAAATGTGAAATGCTGGTAATCACAATCGGACCTTACTACAAGCAAACTGTATCCTTTCAATTTATCAGATCTGACAATATGGTGATCTTGAATCCTAAATTTAACTGAATAATTAAAGAAACAGCAAAAGGTAGGGATGCAAGGAAGTAATAAAACTTAAACTACTGCAAGGACAAGCAATGTAAATGACATATATGTGGAATGGACCTATCTCAAATAACCAATTCCTGATCGACCCACAATGCAATCTTACAAGAACGGTGCAATCTTCTGAGGTATTTAAATTTTCAAATCATAGACTTGCATCTACAATCGAACTTGAGCACACTGAATATACGGTCCAGGTTGACTTTACCAGCCTACTACAATCAGATAGTTACTGGGAGTATAGACCAGAGATAGCTACAAACATTCCAAATATGAAATCACAAACATCATTTATCCAACCAAAACTAATTTACTTCTGAGTACTAAACCCTAAATCTTCAAGCAATTTAAAAGATAGAACAAAGGAACCATGCAAGATGAAATAACACAAAGGATTTCACTAGGAAAACCACAATGTCTTCAATTGTATTAATCACCAAATGTTGCAACAATTCAACCGTTCTGATACAGTATTTGCTTCAAGAAAAGACTAAGAAAATCTAACTATTGCTCTTGCTTATCTCTATTACTACTTAGCTAATTAATGTCTAACCCTTACAATGAGGCGAGAATGCCCATTTATATCAAATTTCCCCCAAAACATGTCGGCCCAACCAAACATTTTACAAAATAATAAAAACTGCCAAAACAGGTCGGCCAAGGAAACAAACTAAGGCACACATTTAATGCCATCATCCAAGTCGGCCAAGGCACAGTCCTCAAGGAAGTCTGGTCCAATGCATGCCCTATGATAATAGGGAAGCACAAATCTCGAACTTGAGCATTAACTGCCACTCCCCTTGTCTTTCTTATGCACTGACGTCCCTTGGACACTCGAGAATATTCTATCCAACTCAGTAATAGGTGGCAATGGCAAAACCTTGAGCCGACATTTAATTGAATCTATCTCTTCCTTGGACCGCTCGACAACTTTAATCCAGTCTTCCTTACTGGCCATGTATCTATCCATCACCGCCAAGTATGTGGCTGCATCATCAAGTAAGTGGGCGGTGACAGCTCCATCAGAATCCGGGGCATAAATTTCATGCCACCACTCCTTCAATTGCTCATGGCTCAAATACTTGGGAGCTATCTTCTTCCTCCCTGTCATTACCTCAAAGAAGGCAATGCATCCGTCATAAACTGATGTCAGGTCACCATCAATTGACTTTCTTCATTTTTGTATCTTCTTTAATGCCTTCTGTCTGATCTGCAATGCCTCAAACCACTCCCATGGTTCATCCAATCCGGAAGAGGGAAGGATTCCATCCTTAACCAACTGCTCTTTTCCATGCCCCAGGATAGTCCTTGATTTCTGCAACAGGAGATCTACATCACCCCTATCCTGAGACAAGATTTGTTCCAACAGTTCTTTTGCCCGGACTGCATCCTTGCCCACAGACAAGATCTCCTTAATAGCATTATCCCCATTCGTCTGGACATCCATCAGCCAATCAGTGGCAGCTTGAACGGAGGCCTTCATCTTTTCAATTCTGGAGATTGTCTCCCTAGGCAGAAAACCCAGAGTAGCAGAAGAGGATGGATGGAGAGACTGTAGAGGCTTCATTACCTCTTCTAAACATTTCCTCAATCTTTCGTTTTATCTCTTCAGCTCCCGTTTGGATTGGGTCTCCTTCTTCAGCCTGTCAACAATTATGGCACTCGACCCCTCAAACTCCTCAATGTCTTGCTCTAGGGAGGCCGGGCCGAGATTAATAGTTTGGACATTGTAGTCCTGGCCCGTTATATCATCCCTCATTTTATATGCTGCAGGGGTGGCGATGTGAACTACCCTGTTGTGTGCTTCATCCCTTTCTACCCGGGAAATCACCTTAGCGACCTTCTTCTTCTTTCCTTTGCCGATCTGGGACAACATTTCATCCCAATCCAACGGAGTGTCCTCAACAATTACTTGTTTCTTCCGGGCAATTTCCTTTTCCACCCAGTCCGGAGCTACAGGGTCTGTCCGGATTCCTTCTGATCTTGTTTCTCCCGGATTCTCTGTCACTTTCACTTCCTCCGCAGCTGTCACCTCGACCTCCTCCTTAGTTGTTGCTTTGTCATCCTCTTTCTCTGGACTCCGCTCACCTCGATCAGCCTCCCCAAGTCCCAATTCCTGAAGCACTAGTGATGGAGTCCTAGCAGGTATGTTTTCCTCCAGCCCAGGTGATCCGCGGCCTTTCTCACTCTCCGGAGAATCCTCGTACTGCACCAGTGGAGAAGTGTGCCTTTCCTCTGTTTCTTCCTCAAGCTCGGCCGCTTCACTGTACAGTGTTCCTTCCTTGAACTACTCGGCCTCCCTGCTAATTCCCTGTTCCTCTGGATTTTCCGGTTCTGGTGCACTTAGCAGAGGGGAAACAGGCTTGTCCTGCTCGTCAACTGGTTGTGTTGGAGGAGAGTCCTTCTGCTGTGTCACATCCTTAGGAGAAAGAGTTCTTGATTTTTTGGCGTATACCTTAGTTTTCTCCCCTCCGGAGCTCTCCACATCTACAATTGGAGGTTCATCCTCCGAAGCAGTCCGTTCCTTCTTCTTTGCTGTCCTTGTAGTTCTTGTCTTCTTGGGCGGTGGAGGAGCATCCTCCTCTTCAGCCTTCTCCGTTTCTTCCTCATCCGAGGACCTGCTGATGGTCAGGGTCTTCCACCTGCGTTTACTGATTGGTTTCCTCTTCATTGCAGGCTCAGCCCCTTTAGGACCTCTGACTTTAATCTTGAATGGTGAGGTCTTTGCTGATTTCCCTTTGGGGTCTTCTTCCCCGGATTCCTCAGAAGTTGACATGGGGTTGAGATTCCCCATCAAGTCAAAGGTGCAAGCTACTTTAGCGTTCTCCAACTCCCAGACTTTATGCTTGACCCAAGAGAAGGTGAATCTCAACACAGGAGCCATCAGGTCCTCCAATTCTGTCACCTCAGGCTCATTCCAATCTATGTCCGCAACTGACCTGTCCTTTATGGGCTCGTAGACATGATCCTGAACCAACTTTCCATCATCATCAAGCTGATCCGGAATCAGCTTAACATTGTATTGTCTAATGGCTTCTACAGGCAGCCGGGAATACCTCTTCTTCCGTGCATCAAGGTCATCCTTGATATTGACCCAGTAGTCTTCTAAGTCCTCTTTATGCCTATATTCCCAGGTCGCCCTCCTTTGGGCCTCTCCTGTGATATCAAAGTTTATTCTCTTCGAATGGAAAGGGAATCCATAAGCTGCCAACTCCTCACCTGCAGTGTGAGCCGATTGAATAGATGGGCACACTTCCCCTACACCAATCCCAAGAGGGAAGTCTCCTCCGAATCCTGTCTTGTGCTTTTCCTTCTTCACAACTGCATCAAACTCGCAAATCTGGCGCACAACCTCCAACAACACAATATGGTCAGTGGGATACCGAGGCAACCTGTAAGGGGCAACTGGACATCCATCAATCCGGAGGTAGGTGAATGTAGGGAACTGGATAAACCATGCTCCGTAGTTCTTGATTAGTCCTCTAGCCCCATCGGATAATCTGATATGTTCTGCATTTTGAAGTGTCCGGGTAATGTGCATTGTGAATGCATCATTTGTCCTCCTGTAATCCCTATGTCCCAAATGCAGCTCTGGATAAACCTCATAGATTATGCTCTGCCCAATGGTTCCCCTCAGAGTCAAACCTTTGTATGGGTAGGAAAAGGCCAGCACATACACAATGTAAGAAGACATATTAAACTTCTTTGCTTCCAGGACATTTCTTAGTTGTTTGTCAATCTCTGCACTAATGAGTCCTTCCCAGTGATAGTTTGTCCACACTGAGAGAACAAATGTGGGAGTGATCACATAGGTTCATCCAATTCCTCCAAGCCACCTGGGTTCCTGGGTCCCCGGCCTTAATGTGGGTGGCGTAAGCTGCAAGTCAGGCCCTATAGATTTCCTTGCTGTGTGGCTGTTTGGAGCAGCAGACAGAGATTGGCTTCTCTGGCCATGGAATTGAGTAGTGGGCACTGGAACATTGTTCTTGTGTAATGGTCTTTGGCGGGTATTAAATGTTCAAAGCACAGACCGAAGGAAGATCAGGCATGCTGAAAGTTCGCGCAATGGAAGCTGGACTGAAGTTTGCCAAGACTCGTCCCTCAGTACTGACCACCATCTGGGTATCAAACGCATATTGTCTTGCACATTCCAAAATCAACTCATAGCATTGAACCGCCGGAGGGAACCCTGCCACATGCACTAATCCAGAATTCATCATTCCTTGTCTCAAAGCTGACTGTTCCTTCTCAGCCGCTCTCTGCTTGAACTCCTCATAGCGCCAGGCACCAACATTCGTGTCAGATACCTCGGCCCACACGGAGGACACCCTGCTTTCCGGGAGCTGATTCTTCATATCCAGTTTCAGCAAAACCATGCCAGAAATCCGAGAAGATGCTTACTTACCCATGCTGGACTTCCGATGCCGGCTTTACTTGATTAAAACCCTACCCACATCCAAAAAATCGTCATTAGAGAATCAATTATTATTATTCATATTCAATTCAAAGGTTAACGATCATGGCAGGTCGTAAAATCCATTGCTAACTATTAAATCAAAATAGGATCGAGAGAAAAATGACGATCAGGAGAAAATCGCCAATTTGGAAAAATCACGAGTCAGTGAGAATTTCGTAGAAATCCGACCCAGACGGATTCTTGCTGCCAAAGCATCATTAATTATATAGATCATTAGTGTAAATGGAAAAATCAAAGGATAATCGTTAAATTCACTCATTAGCAACAAGAAATAATCATTAGACAATCATTCCACCAATCCTATCATCAAAATATCGCAAAGCACACAACCAAACAGGAAATCCGGAAAAATCCGGATGGAATGGATTTTCGCGGACAACTCAAAATGCACCGGAAATAACCCCAACCCGCGGAATAAACCCAAACCGGGAAAATCCGGGAGCGAGGAAATTCCGCGACGACCTCGGAAACCTGAAAAACGATGGATGCGAACCGAAACTCGAATGATCACAGGATCTTCCCGACCCGAGCTCGAATGATCCCAAAACCGAAGATAAGCAGCAAGACCCATGGCGCAAAGGATTTAGACCCCTCGAAAGCACGCAAAGGATGAATCTCCACATCAAAATAAAGATGCCCTAATCCGAATGGCCAAACCACCCGCCATTAAAACCAGAACAAGCTTTAAGGTTTAAAGATAATAGCTAAGGATTTACCTAAAGCCGCCAACATGGTATGGGGCAAGGGCCGCTCAAGCACAATAAAATCTTCGTTCTGGGCCGAACACCCAAAGGAAACCCTAATTTCACAATGACACATTTCGCGTCCTGAACAAGCATGTAATTCGACCCAGAATCCCGTCTAAAGGATATCATCTCACAGACAAATGGAGTTCACAAGGCATGGAAAATGGGGGTTCCATAACAAAACGGATTAGACCATGACTCTATAAATACAAAATCGAAATCAAATGAAGGGCCGACCCAAATCCAACGATACCCAAGGTAAGAAACCCTCAATCACCATGCAAGCAAACGGAAGGGCAATGAATACATACCAAGGATCAAAGCGAACAGAATTCAAGCTCAAAAAATTGACCAGGCGGTGAACACGTCCAAGCAATAGAAATACTAGCACCAACACTCAAGCAATCCTCGCACAAACAACCCAGGATCAATTCTCAAAGCTTCAAATGAAAATTCTAAATCGCCAGAGCAGATCAAGTGAATAGGTGAACTCAGAATGATGCTCAAACTGCCCTAAATTCGACCTTATACCCGCCTGAGCAAAGGTACCTCAACCATTAATGCGTGACAAGACATTTCTGACAAGTCCGGAAACCCGAGCCCCAAGCGGAATTTCAGAAAATCCCAACATGCGTGGAAACACGGATTCCGCGGAAATGCAGAAACCGGGGAAATCAGGAAGATCGGGATTTTGGCAGAATCCGGGAAAATCCGACAGGTCCGGAAAATCGGTCGGGCCGAAACCGAATCGAGAGAATCCGGTGACGGACAAGGAACCCGAGCACGGAAAAACCACCCGGTGGAAAATCGAATCCGGTGAAACTGGGACTGGCCGAAGCCTAATTTCATTTCGAATTCCAAGCGTCAGCGGAGGGTCAAGCGGGCAAGACCAACATGTCCAGAAGACCACAGAATGATAAATCCAATAAGGCAAGGTCAAGGGCACCGGGGTCCTCACTCCCGTGGAGCATGTGTGCAAAAGCTGCGGCAATTCGGCGCATTTCTGGCGGGAAATGCTCACGAGCATTTTACGATGATAGCGGTCGGGGCTTCAGAGCTGGTTTTAAACCGGATACCCGACCACATAGGGTAAACAAAAGAAAACTCAGTTAATTCGAGACATTCCTATACGGGTCTAAGTGTGTGCACATGCATTTATTACCTACCTTCAGTTGCAAGAAGAACCAGACATGATATGAATAGGCTACGTAAAGATTCTTACTCTAAAAGTAACCCGGATAGAGCCTCGCGCGATCGATCCGCCTTCCCAAACAGAGTTATCAACGTGGGTCCTCCACGAACATAGCTCTCTCACTGTCCAGTTTATAGCCCGACCAGAAGGAATATTCAGATCCCCCTGATAAGTTGAATTCCAACCTCATGATTCTTTTTTTTTCTTTTCTTTTCTGTCTCTTTTTTTTTTATATGTTTCATTCTTTTTCACTCATTTTATTCAACCTGTGAACAGTGAAGTTCACACTCAGGGCTGAGAACCGCAGTGGCACTAGAGCAGAAAAAAGATTTTTCACCTGTCCAGACCTTATAAGGACTTTTACAACTTCAGGTATATTAAGGATTAAAGGTATAAGACCCCAATATATTCCTGTTCAGACTAACTAGAAAACCTTTGTTTCAATCTAAGGACAAATGACATAGGTTAAAGAATTCATACCACGGTATTCTGGAAAAATGATCAAAGCTTGTAAGGGAAATACCGGGAACATTAGACCGGCTTTGTCACTGCTACCATACAGATGCACCCACATTCCCTAAAAGGAAAAGGACCAAAAGCAAGAGCAACGCAATGCAAAACAAACAAACCAAAGCAGACCTACTCTAACAAGCAAGCAAAGCAAAAGGGAAACCTACTCTAACCAAAGCAAGCAAACAAACAAACCCAGCAACCTAAACTAACTATTTACAGGGCAAAGAGCTGAGAACAGCTTAGGAATGGAAATAATGTTTCAGATACTGCCCATTGATAGGCAGTGGTATGTCCTTTCCCGTGAGAGTCCTTAGGCGGAAGGCATTATCTCCCAGTATTTCGGCAATCTGGTAAGGACCAAGCCACAATTTGTCAAATTTTCTATGACTCCCTTTCTGATCATGCGGCTTATCCCAATACAGGACAAGGTCAGAAATCCTAAAAGCCTTAACTTTTGCTCTCCTATCAAACCATCGCTTGACTACCCCCTGATGTTTGGCAAAATTTTCAAGCGCATTGTCTCGTTTTTCCTCAAAGTGCAATAATTCAGCCAACCTTGCTTCCCTTCTATCGTCCTCATCATAAAATTGGTTGATAAACTATAGAGTTGGGATTTTGAGTTGGATAGGGAAAACCGGTTCCAGACCGTACACTAAATGATAAGGAGAGGTACCAATAGAGGACTTAACTCTAGTACGATCTGCCCAAAGAGAAAACCGAAGCTGGGTGTGCCAGTCTTTTGGGTTCCTCTCT
Organism: Sequoia sempervirens; assembly: GCA_007258455.2. Classification (NCBI taxonomy): domain Eukaryota; kingdom Viridiplantae; phylum Streptophyta; class Pinopsida; order Cupressales; family Cupressaceae; genus Sequoia; species Sequoia sempervirens. The sequence continues at coordinate 31,326 of VDFB02351108.1, forward strand.
AACAATTTTTGGATGACAGTCAACAGGTTCTTATTAGAGGATTCAGCTAGACCATTCCCTTGGGGATAATAATTAGACGCAAACTTTACAACAATACCATGATCAAAGGCCCAGTTTGAGAATTTTAGAGCTGCAAAGGCAGGACCATTATCACATACCACAGCAACAGGACATCCAAACCGATTGAGAATGGCAGATTCAAGAAAATCAATTACTACCTCTGATGTACACTGCCTACAAGCAAAAGCTTCAGTCCATCTTGTAAAGTAATCAGTTATGGTGAGAATATACCTGTGTCCTGCAGAGGATGGTGGATTGATGGGACCTATGAAGTCCATACCCCATTGAGCAAAAGGTTTTACCTCAGTGACCGGTTGGAGCGGAAGTGCTGCACACCTTTCTCTTGTTGCTGCAGTCTGACAAGTGTGACAGGTCCGTACATGATGATGGACATCCTTAAACAATGTAGGCCAGTAGTATCCTGCCCTTAAAATCTGATTCGCAGTAGCAATCACCGAGCCATGACCAGTACCATATTTCTCATGAAATTCACTCATTACCCTTTCAGCTTCCTGTCTTCCAAGGCACCTCAAATAAATACCTTCGTGATTCTTCTTGTATAGGACAGCTCCTTTCAGTATGAAACCATCACTTTTCAATCTCAAGGCTCACCTCTGAACTGCATTAAGATGACCAGGAGCTCACTAATTCAACAGATAATAGACTATATCATCATACCAGCCCTCTGGGGAAACTTCTTCAACATTATAGTTATGGACAGACAATTCAGGGCCCATCTCTGCCATGGTTTGGGTGAGTCATTGTCCTCTTACCAGCTTCATTGGCTGTATCTCAATGTCATACTCCTGAAGCATGGTCACCCATTTAGCTCTGCGCTCCCCTAACTCGTTTTGCATCAGTAGCAACTTAACTGCAGAATCAGGAACAATTGCAAACACCTTATTTCGGAGGATATAATGCCTAAATTTCTTCACTGCTCGCACCAGGGCATATGCTTGCTTCTCCACACTCGGGTACTTCAGCTCAGCATCCTTCAATGGTGCACTCATGAAAGCAATGGGATGCTCATTCCCCTCATCAGACTTTTGTGTCAGCATCCCAGCACATGAGTGGTCTGAAGCAAAGGAATAAATATAAAAAGGCTTACTGTAATCTGGACTCACCAACACTGGAGCATCGGCAATGGCTCTCTTAATCTCTGCGAAGGACTCCTTCGCTTCTGCAGTCCACTCGACCTTGGCATCTTGCTTCAACATAGCATTTAACGGCTTCACAATCTCAGCAAATCCAGTGATGAATTTCCTGACAAAGTTAATCTTACCGAAGAAGGATTTCATCTCCTTTTTGCTGGCAGGTGGCTGAATTTTCAGGATGGCTTCCACTCTCTCCGGGTCTATAGCAATTCCTTTCTCTGATATCACGTGCCCCAACAGCTTGCCTTCTGTAACTCCGAAGATACACTTTTTGGGATTCAACGAGATGCCAAATTCCCTGCACTTCTGGAACACCTTACGCAGATCTGAAATATGATCCCCTCTGTTTTTGGAGAAAATAGTCAGATCATCCATGTAAATGATAATGCACTTCCCTATGATGTCTTTGAAGGCAATGTCCATAGCTCGCTGGAACGTGGCTCCCGCATTAATAAGCCCAAATGGCATCCTCCTGTAAGCGAAGGTTCCCCACTTAGTTGTAAAAGCGGTCTTATGTCTGTCCTCATACTGGACCATCACTTGATTATACCCTGAATACCCATCTAGAAAGGACATCATCTGCGATCCATTGACCACTTGTAGCACTTCATCCAAAGAGGGAACTGGGTAGTTATCTTTTTCTGATGATCTGTTCAGATTTCTGAAGTCAACACAGAGCCTAATTTCACCGTTCTTCTTTCTTACCGGAACCAGATTGGCCACCCAAGTTGAATGCCTGACAGGAAATATGATCCTGGCAGACAGCAACTTCTGAACTTCCTTCTGTATGAGTGGTTCCAACAGTGCATTAATAGGTCTCTGCCTCTGTCTGAAAGGTTTGGCGCCTGGCTTCAGAGGTATAGTATGAGTTATGATGGATGTATCGTAAGTCTTCAAGTCTTCATAACCCCATGCCACTATATCTGGAAAATTGTATAGGGCTTTGATTATCCCCTGTCTTTCTTCAGGAGTATAGACCTTACCAATGAAAATATTCTTTACATTATCCTCAGTACCCACATTGTGAGTGTCACACTGTCCACTAATAGATTCTTTCTTTGTCTCTTGTTCTTGATCTCTAATTTTGTCCATATCGAAAATTCTCTCTAACTATACCATTCCCTTTGGAATAGTATTGGACTTCAAATTCAGCACACCCTCTAGATCCAATTCTGCTTCTTGAGGCTCTGTTTCATCAATGATCTGTGAAGCAAAGACATCTGTGTTTGTGATAAAGTCTAGGATATGTTTATCATCTTCAAACACCTGAAAATTAGTCACATTGTCAGGAACCGATGGTACAGGAGTTAATTCCACAGTGAACCTTTTTAATCCTAACAGAGACAGGGGCTGCAAAGTACTGGCTGCTTGTGCCAGGGAATCGGCAGTTTGATTCTTTTTGCTTGGGATCAGTTGGATATTAAAAGCGTCAAACCCCTCAATGAGGTCCCACACTCTGTGCCTGTAGTTGGTCATTCTCCTATCGTGACACGCATACTGCTTTCTTACTTGTTTGACTACTAATTCTGAATCTCCAAAAACTTGTAGAACCCTGACCTTTTTCTTGAGTGCCATAAGGAGTCCATGAATTAATGCTTCATACTCAGCCACATTATTGGTGCAATGAAATTGGAGCCTATGAGCTGCAAAGAAATTTTTACCTTTTGGACTGATCAGCTCAAACCCTGCCCCAGCTCCGTGCTTGGATTTGGATCCATCGAATTTGAGAGTCCAGCATTCTGTAGTGGTACTTTTCTTCATTCTGTCTTTTGGTTTATCAGTGTTAGAAGCTACCTCAGTCATTGTAGGTTTCTAGTTTTCGCACTCTCCTTGGACATTCTGCTCATCTGCCTTAACCACCTGAACTGGATTCATGCATTTTTGTACTTGTTTTACTGCTGTCTAACACAGACAACATTCCAACTCAGAATGAGAAGCATTGTGGACTCTACACCAATTTGGTAAGAGTAACTCCTTAAAGCTTGTCCTCTTTCCCAGGTGAATCTGGTTCTCCATACATTGCCCAATGAATTCCTGGAAATCATCCAATAAGCTGATCTGTTTGTCTTCAGGTTCTTCCTCCTTTTCAACTGATTCTGTCAGAACCTCAACATGGCTTGATCCTGTCCCAACATCAACTAGCATCGTATGCAACATCAGCACCTCTTCTGCGTCTGATTCTTCATATTGAACTGAAAGTAGGTAATTTCCCATTCTGACCTCTGATACCAGAATTTTTGTTGAAGTCTTTTGGTATTCCGTTATCATATACTTCATTCTAGGCTCCCTCTCGATTCTGATCTGATTAGGTACCCCTTTCCATGGAAGCCACATGTGAGTGATCAGTGGACACATACCCATTGAGGGCCCTCATAAAATCCCTTCCTAAAATTAAACCGTATGCATCAAGAATATCAGCCACCTGAATGTTGATGACCTGTTGGATCCTTGGATCAGAGGCTATCTGCATCTGGATCATGTTAAGTTCTCCTACCACACTCACTTTCGTTCTGTCCAACTGAGTGACCTTCTTCTGGGAATCAGCAGGTGTTATTTCCAGAGCCCTACAAACTCCAAGAGGCATCACGTTGGTGGAAGCACCAGAATCTAACAGACAATTGTGAAGGTTCTTACCGAAGATTCAGACTGAGATAAAAAATGGAGGGGTTTCTGTTTTACCTTGAAACAAAGTGGGCTGGGTATCTACCTGGGCCACTTGAGTTCTATCCTTTTCTTTTCCCCTATCTCCAGGAGGTGGGTTGATCTGATTTTGGGTCTGATTTTGTGTGTTCATAGACTGAAAACTGGAAGTCTGGCCGACATATTCACTAGAAGGCTTATCCAATAACTTTGAATTTGCATCATAAGTACCTAAGACAACCTTCCTAATTGCAGGAAATCTTAATAACTCAAATGCAGAAAGGTTTACCTTTAGTTTCTTGAATTCCTCTGCAACGTATGAAGCCATCTGCTCCTCACTCATATCAGTAGAGACTTCCTTAGGTGATTCCTCCACCTTATCCTTGCCAGCTTGAACAATCTTTTCCTTTTGTGGTTCAGCCTGAGCTTGTCTGTCTTTCGAAAGGTACTGCTTGGAGACATGTGGATAAGACGGATTGTTGCTAGCATTAGGATCCGGAGGGGTACTGAAGTTGCTGGGAGGAATGGAGGTGGTGAATGGTCCCCCGGGCTGTGGGCGTCTATGAGGCATATCCCTCAATCCCTGTCTCTGAAACATCTGTACTTCTTCAACATGAGCTTCCTCCTGATCGAGGGGGCCATTATCATTTATTTCTTCGTTGAATAGCTGAGCAACCTCATCTCCATTACAAATCTGGTCTGTTTCATCTTCATGGGAATCGGGTTCTTCTGGTACATTTTCTTGGCTGGCTGGAAAAGGAGCATGATTCAATACCAACACAGGAGAATCATAGGAGTTAGAGGGAACAATCTCTTGTGCATTCACATTGTTCTCTACCTCATACTGAAAGATAGAAGCAACAGTTTGGAATTCTGGACATTCCAATTCTGAATGCTGGTTTGTCTTATGGAGTCTGCACCACCCTGATAAGGCCACTTCTGCCAGATACACTCCAGTAGGAGGCTTATCTTGACTGACTGGTTGGTTTGCGGACTGATTAACAATTTGATTAGCCGACTGATCTAATGGGGTAGGAACTCCCCCATTATT
>VDFB02351109.1:0-62388 GCA_007258455.2 Sequoia sempervirens
TTTCCTCCACCATGTGAGACGTGATGTGGTCACTTCTCAAATTACCCTAGGTGTCTAATGCAGGAGCATCTAGTGGTGTAAGGGCAATCTTGCATCACCCAAAAATAGTTAAATTTTAAGTTTCTCAGTTTTTAGATGTTTTTACATTTTTGGATACCCTTTTCGTCATAATAAAATTCCCAATTTATGATTTTTATTTTTTGTTCTTGGGTTGAAATATTTTGCAGTTTTAGTTTCCCAGATTTGCACCTGAAAATCTTTCGAGTTAGATTTGAGGCACTTAGAGTTCCCGGAATGGCCCCAAAACTTGCCGAAATTGGTGTCGCTAATTTTGAGCACATTCTTGACTTCAAGACCTTTCCAACAGTTCAAACAGTTCGCGAATCGGAGTCCCGAATCAAAAGTTATGGCCCTGAGAAGTTGGTGCATTTTCTAGAAGATACAATTGCAAATGCTCATTTGAAATTTGAACTTCATGTTGTAAATTTTTGGCCCCAAACCGCCTAAACTCAAATTTGAATGTTGTTTTGGCTCCAAACTAATGAGGATCTCTATTTATGGGCGGGTTTCTAATTTTTGGGTAACTTTTTGGGGACAAGCTCACATATTGCAAAAGGGTTATTCTGTAGCTTTTTGTAACTTGCATGTGTTGTAGAACTTGGGGATTTGAGATCCTCTGCATGTAAGAAGCTCCATTTTCTAAATAATAAAATTATTCTCTTATTTGTGGGTTATTTTCTAAGTCTCGGGTTGCGCCCTCATCAATTTGAATGACAAGTCAGGATCGAAAGATCAACGGACGGTTGAGATCAAAGGATTGGACATGCATTATGATGATTGTTAGTAGTGACATGAATAATAAAACCAAAAATAGAAATAAAGATTAAATAAATGATTTAATATTTGAGTTTGGTATTCAAAAATAGAAGAATAGTCTTTGCATGACAAAGATAAAGATGGATTAAAGCAACACTCTGTTCGAACGTATGCACAAGATTTAATTAATTAAATAGGAGTATTTAATTAATATGCATGTACACGTAATTAAGTTAGAACTAGATAACTGAATGATATGACAGAGACTACTCGTGAAATCCACTCGAACACTAAATCTAGAGTTAACTGGTGATTAAAATAGATCTCAAGTCGATTCAGAGTGAATACTTAGATAATTTGAACAATTATCTAAATATAGAGGAATGTGTTAAAATAGATTTTATAAATTAAATGATTTATTTAATTTGAGATTTGATATTTGAAGAATAATTAAATAAATAAGATTTATTTAATTAAGTGATGAAGGGTTAAATGAATAATTAAATAAATAAATAATTTATTTAATTATAGTTGAAGTATGATAAAGAGTAAATTAAATAAGAATTTATTTAATTTGAAAAGAAAGATAAGGTTAATTAGTAACATAATTAAATAAAAAGTGTTTATTTAATTAATAGATGAAGAAAATGGGAATTAATTAAATAATTAGGATTATTTAATTAATAGATGAAAAAAATGGGAATTAATTAAATAATTAGGATTATTTAATTAATAAAGAAGAAAATGGGAATTAATTAAATAATGAGGATTATTTAATTAATAAAGAAATAAAGAACTTCACAAGATAATTAAATAATTGACATTATTCAATTATGACCATGAAGAATATGAATTATGAAGAATATTGAAGTCATAGGCTTAAACCAGATTTCAGTGTCTATAGTATACACTTGAATACACATATCCACAAGGTATGCACTTGAATACACACAAGTTGCAAGGAATACACTTGAATACACTCGAATACACATAAGCCACAAGGTATACACTTGAATACAATTGAATACACATAAGTCACAAGCTATACACTTGAATACACATAAACCACAAGGTATACACTTGAATGCACAACTCACAAGGTATACACTTGAATACACTCAAATACGCATAAGCCACAAGGTATACACTTGAATACACATAAGTCAAAAGGTATACACTTGAATACACATAAGCCACAAAGTAAGCACTTGAATACACTTGAATATGCATAGGTCACAAGGTATACACTTGAATACACTCGAATACAAAGTATACACGAAGCATACATAGGATGGTATGAAAGATGCTCTAAAACCATTTGTAATATCCCCTTTTGAGAAAACCCTAATTTCCACTCTAGAAATATAAGCTAATGTAGTTAGGGTTACGACTTCTCGATTAAATGCTTCAAGGAGGTGAATCTAGATTTATATCTCGCAACCATGTTAGATAGTAATGGAATATAAAACATATAAGAAATATCATTTATCCATGAACATATCAAACATGAAAGAAATACTCTTATCTATTTTGCATAATACAATTATATAAGACAAAACACAACATGTTTGAGGAAATTCAATCAAAATAGGGATTGGATGGGAAAGAAGTCCACCCAAAGCTATCCATCTAAGCCCAAGAGCAGATATACCATCCCTCTTGGCTCTCAATGGCATGACGTATCGTCATCCACCCTAGGAGTGGCGTACTTAGGGGATACACTTGTATCTGCTTTCTTTATCCATCCTCATGGACCCCTAACTATGATGGAAGGTTCCTCAAGTTTGATCCAACCATGCAATAGTTTTGAGGAAAGATTACCATAGGAGGCTCGTAGACGCTCTCTCTAAGCCCAAGAGCGAATATCACCCCCTTGTCTCCCGATGGCATGACGCAATCATCCAATCTGAGGAGTGGCATACCTAGAGAGGAATCTAGTATCTTCTCAACCTATCGGTTCCTCCCCTCAACCATCTATATGATTGTTTGATGATACAAACAATTGCATATAATGAGTATCACAACTAGTACTTATCCATAAATACACTAACTATGCCATTAGAATATATATAAATATGAATTTATCAAAAGACGTTGATAGATCATATTGATTAGATGAGTATCTCAACGTAAATTGTATTCAGTAATTTATTTGTCAAAACATATAAATTACTATAGAAGTCCACCATATTATATCCAATGTATATATTAAGTATAGCTCTAACTATTGTTTAGTCCTTCACTTATTATTAAACATTCATTCATTTTTCTCTAATTGTCTTTGACTAATATTAACATGTATTCTAACAGCCAAGTGTTGTAAAAAGAAACCACTTACCTCTTAAATCGATTTGAGGAGTCAACCCGTCCTTCTGTTCTCCACCAGCAATGATGATCCCTCTACTTTGAAAGAGTCCTTTCTTTAAATATCAATTTGTCTTGGGAGTTCCTCCTGTGGACGTGTTCCTTGGCAGATCGCTGCCATTATGGGAGTCAGAGGTGCCTCTGAAGAATCATCTTTGTTTCTAATCATTATGTAAGTTGATGACGGGATTCTATAATCCCTAAGGATTTACTTTATATTTTAAGAATAACAATAACCAATTTATATATAGTGAGGATAATTTGGATTGCTTTTAATTACTATTATTATTTTGATTTTAATTTTATTTTTATTATACTTTTATTTTTATTTTATAAAATATACTAATAGTAAGTTGTCATTATTATACTTTATTTATTACTTTATTCTAATGTTGCCTATTTTTATTAAATATTTGATATTTTAATATTTAATGCATAATAAATAATAAATAAAATTGTTTGCCCATATAATATTACTACTTTATTCCAATGTGTTGATTTATATATCATTATTATTTTATCACAATGTGTTCACCATCTTGGGGGGATATGACAATTTGTCTACTTCTTTCCTAGAAAACATCTACCTACTTAAATTGGGATCACAATTATTTGGAATGAAGGATTGATCTCAATTTATAGGATTTTGAGGAAACAAATGGATGACACTATGATTTGATTTTAGATCAACAGTTTATCCCATCAAAGGTGGAGTGGATGAGGATAAGGAAAAGGAAACCATTATTAGTCAGTTAGCTCAATTACATATTTAATGGATTTATTTAATATTTGTGAAAAAAATTATTATTAAATTAATTAATAAAGTGGATTACTTAATGACTAGATGAATTATTTTAATGAATATATTATTAGGTGTCAAGATGGAGATGGCAATATCGAAATGAGAGTGAGATTTTAGTGTTTATATTTTTTCCCTCTTAAGAATGGCATTGTGACTACAATAAATTGTATTGCTTCAAAGAAAGTAGGTATACGTACTTGGTAATAGAAGATGCCCCAAGTGTACAAAAATAAAGACTAATTGATTTGACAACATTGTTGGTGTGGGAATGATATATTCTAAGAACATGATGATAGATTAATATCATATTCCAAGGATGATTCAATACATGGAGATGATTCATAGTTGGGATTGAATTATATGATGTGATGACCCCTTGAGAGGATCAGTAGGTAGAAATAACACGGGTGTTCTCTTGAAATGCAAAAAAATAAAATTAGTGAAGGGATGCATATATATGGATTGGGTGGGGGTGGTAGATTTACTGGATGAGGTTGTTTTATTATGGACTGTGATGTTAGAAATGGAAATGAAGTAGTATGAGATATTCTTGAAATATTTGAGAATAAGTAGATGCTAGGAATATACAAAATATTTCTATGTATTTGAGCAATATTTTATTTTGTATAGACATTATGCATCATGATATAATAGACCCCGACAATGATGCATCATATATGTAGATGAATAATTTGAAACAGTAAATAAAAAGATAAAAGAAAGAAAAATGCATGCAAATAAATAATAAAAAATAAAAGAAAAGACAAGATTAATGGCCTAGTGATAGTGATCATAACCTCAAGATGCAACATAATAAAATAATATGGTGTCCTTGGGAAAATATGTAACGAGAACTAAACCAAATATTTTTTAATGTTTTGTTTTGAATTTTTTATTGTAAATACAAAGAAAAAGAAAAAGACACAAGAAAAATAAGATTTTACCCTTTATCAAGTTGAAATCCAACATGTAATTAATTTGATGGTGATGATAATATTGTGGATACAAGAACAATATATAAGGAGAGCAACATGAGGATTGGAAATGATATATCTCAATGACAATGATTGGTTGCTTTAACGAGGTTTATTTAACAAGACCAAGGATGAAGCCTATGGATTCTTTTAAATATGTGTTGTGTTACATGGCTATATTTAGCAAATTTGTTCTATGATGTTTCTTGTGTGGTGTGTGGATATTAGGAGCTTTGGCTTGATAGATTGGGTGAATGAATGGAATTTGGAGACAACTAGTCACATGGACTAGATGCTAGGTAGGTTATCCCAATCTTTGAGGTTTGATATGGAATGTAGGATTGTGGATCTTATGTGTAGCTTAGATGTAAACATGGTATTTTTAGGTTTGTCAAACATTTGGTAAAGAGAAAAATCATTCTAACACTAAGGGTAAAGGTTTTGGGTGGATATAAGGATGATATTATTGATGGTGATAATAGATGAAAGGGTGAGATTGGATATGGAAAGGGAGAGGATGTAGGATGTGATTTCCAAGGGTTACCTTGCATAAGAATGAGAAGCTCCTACTATAAGTATGTCACTTATGTATGATGCTACACCTAGACACATTGAAGGATTTCCAATTACATATTTCAACATATTTTTCACTTCTTTATCCAGGTATAAAAAGTGTGAAATGAGGATAGGTGCAAATGGATGGTAATGGAGATGGATGGGATTATACTATTGATATGGATGAAATCACAATGATTGCAAAGGATAAATGAGATGACAATCTCTTCACAATGATCGATGATGGTACCAATGACCACCATTTCTAGCCTAAAGAGTGATACTTGGTGACCACTAGATTCCCTCAATGTTCATTCTTTTGCATTCTTGCCCCTTCCCTCCTCCCCTCCCCCAACCCAGCAATTTGTACTAGTTTCTCAATCATTTATATTGGTGATCCTCTATTGTTTAGTATTTCTTTGTTTTTTTTCTTCCCCTTTGTTGGGTCTTCCTAAGTTTCTCTTCCTAGAACTTTTATTATAAACTAATGTACACTTGAGTCCATTGACCTACTTTTGGACATTTATAGACATTAATATGATTTCTAAAATATACTAAAACTATCTCTCAACAATACAACCAACCAAAGCTAGAACAAATTATATATCCACATATCCTTCATTTACGTGACATTCAATCTTAGAGCATGCAAAGTTGTCCTTCATTTGCATGATCATACTCTATATCATTTGAAGTTAAATTTCTTTGCATGGATACCATCTCTAAGATCATTTAATTTTTTATGTATAGAAATGTAGATCTCATGTTTGACTCTTACTTCTACACTCTAGTGTTTCGGTCTCATTACAACCTCGTTTTCATCTAAAGGTTCACCTTTCCTAGGAGTTAGTCCTAATTCTTAGGATAGGACATTGGAAATATTAGTTCGACGAGGGATATAGTAGATCAACGCTATATATGTGATAGGTAGAACACAATAAGGAAGATGGAAGAAGCATAGGTGTGCCAAGATCATAGCATTGATGGACCAATGCGGTTCAATGCAACCTCCATCATCACAATATAAATTAATTGTCATCAGCATTATGTTTGAGTCCCATTTAAAACATCATTCCAGCTAAATGCATGCATTTTCTAATAAGACTAATACAAGTCAAGAAGTGAAATTTGCAGTTCAATTCATTATTTAACATAACATGAGATGCAATAGTTGTTTAGAAGTAACATATTTCCAAGCTTTTGCTCTTAGAATTATATCAATGCTAATAAAAAATCTATCTGGCCAACACAACAAAATTAAAAATAAAATTTTAAGATCAAATATTTTCTAGTGCCCTTGCCCTGTCGAATAGGAATTTTGGAAAACTCTTCTTTTATTTGATTATTTACATCAAAATGGCTAAAGGGTGAAAGGAGACCTCAATTTATATTTGGTTCACTACAAAAGTTGTAAATTATCCATGTAAAAGAAAGAAGCATTCAAAAAGCACCCGGGTGACTGAAAAGGACATCATCTGAAATTCAAAACATTTCATTTCAAGAGAAGTCAATTGGTGCAAAGAAGTAAATAGGACTAAAATATATATATTACACGTTTTCCTAAGTAAAATCAACTCGCCAATCTTATGCAAACAATATATGTATATATGTGAGTTTTTTTTGGGTAAGGTTTTGTAAATTAACACGGCAAGCTGCTTTATTGGAAAATCAATTCATTCTAGAATTTGTTGATCCTGTAACACACTCAATGTTTGCTCCGCAATGCAAAGTTCTTCATCAGTAGGGATTACTAATACTTTGACCTTTGATTCAACCTTCTGGATTTCCCTTGTGTAAGTTTTATTTTCATTGTTCTTAGTATCATCTATCTCGATACCAAATGCACTGAGGTGAGCACAAACCATTTCTCGAATTTTGGCAGAACCTTCACCAACTCCTCCACTAAATATCAATGCATTGACATTTCCTTCAAGTTGAAAAAAATAAGCTCCTAGATACTTCCGAATTCTGTGAATATAAATTTCAACTGCAAGTTTATGCCTCTGACTACCTGTATTAGATGCTTCCAAGACATTTCTCATGTCCTTGTCACCACAAATGCCATGCAATCCACTTTCATTATTCAATATATAATCAATTTGATTGGCGTTCAAATTTTTTTGAGAAGCCAATATCTGACAAATAGCAGGATCAATGTCACCACATCTTGTTGCCATAACAAGCCCTTCTAATGGGGTTACACCCATGGTTGTATCAATGCACTTCCCATTCTTGATTGCTGCTATGCTAGCTCCAGCACCAAGATGAAATGCAATTGCATTAACATTTTCTTTTGCCTGCCCCAGATATGTTGCCGCTCGATCTAGGAGGAACTGGTAGCTTGTTCCATGAAATCCATAACGTCTTAAGCCAAGTTTCTCATAGAAAGTATAAGGAATGGCATAGGTGTATGCATAAGGAGGGATCGTTGAATGGAAGCCAGTATCAAACACAGCAACTTGAGGACACTGGAACAACTCTTCTGCTACTCGGATGCCCTGCATAGACATCCTAAATTCAGTTGCATAACCTGTAAAATTGCAATATTTAACAGTCCACAGAAGCATGTTTGCCAGAAGTACAGGTAGGCCAATGGCACAACCCACCAGTTGATAAACTCAGGACAAAAACCAAAATGCACACCTCAAGATTTGGAGGGGTGTGCAGGGGAGCCAAGGGGGATGCTTGCTCAATAGTCTTCTTAACTTCTTCAGTAACGAGCCTTGGACGAGTTAGGTTCTCTCCTCCATGGACAACCCTGTGTCCCACACCATAAAGTCTGCCTGCTTGTTCTTTCTGCATCTGAAGCAACCCCATAACTTTTTCCAGAGCTGATTTGTGGTCTGTAACAGTAGTTCCCTGCAATCTATGATCAGCCATGTGATAACATTGTTTTTCATTGGTGTTTTGATATGCATTTACCTAAAAAGTAGAATGTAACACTCCATAGCCAAGTTTCTAGGAGACAAGCAAATGACAACTAACATGCACATTACCTGTTGCTTGTCTGCACTAATTTTACCAATATACCAGGTCATCATTCATCATTGGACTCATTTATTTGCCACAAATTCTCTGTTTAGTTATTACTAAAAAAAATTCATGAAACAAAATACAAGCTACAAAATGTTCAAAAATCGTCAAATCTCTAGATTAGTCACAAACACAATTTCTTTGCATTATTGGCCAACTCGTGAACTATGTTACACATTTTATAAGGTTCAAAGTCTGCTTTGAAGTAAATGAGTTTTGAAGTATACTTCAATTTAAAATGATTACACAAAGTGAAATTCATCTTTTATTTTTTACATCAGAGAATAAAATGGTCACAGCATTTAGCTTGTATGGTTGCAACTAAGTTATCTTCTTTCGGTTGCCTGAAGCTGAAACAGTATGGGGGATAGCATATTCAGTCAGGAATGCAGTGGGGTCTAAGGTAATTGGAGAAATCAGAAAAGACTAAGGTTGCCCTTGGTTTGAACAAGACTAACTTCAAAATGAGTAATAGAAATCAGGTTAGTAAAATTAAAAACTAGAAATCTCTTAATGCAATAAAAGCACAAAATAGAACTCAAATATCAACCAATATAGATGAGTTATTTCTCTACGAATTTCATAATCTTTATGGAATTAGGAACCAAGGAAGCTGGAAGAAAACAAATGAGTAAATTCCAAAACAGATGGAAATGGAAACAGCAGACATGGAAATAGATAATTAATTAAATTACAACTTAAGATATGGGATCTATACCTAAAAAATGGTCATGTTGAACAGTCTAAAAGGGATTCAAAGTCTCAAAATTCAAACAATAAACTTCATTCCCACCTAAATGAATGACAAAAGAGACAATTGACCAAATGGAAGAATGTCAGTTTGTGGTTGATAAAGAAATACTATATTTCTTAAGAAAACACACGAAAGTGGATCTGTTGCAGAATTTCGTGTGACTTCTCCTGTTTGTTTTGACAAGAATGAATTGCAATTATTTTCAATGCTGCTAAAGCCCACCAGCACAAAGACATCAAGGAAAGATGTAGATAGTCGAAGCAGAAAAAGTAGTTTGTTTGACAGGAAGCAATATTCCAATTATTAGCAGAGATTCTAAGAACAAAGATCAATCATCCTCAATTTAAATATACAGTAAATATTTACAAACAAGACAGAGTAAAAGATAGAAGAGAGAATTCAATTGATGCATCCCTAATTGCTCCTTCAAAATTAAAAAGGAGACCAAAGAAAACTGCACCAGGCAAGAGGAAAGCTAGAATTTTTCAATCAAGCAGAGCTATGGGCTAGAAAGCGCCAAAAGTTCAGAAAGACATTGACCTACAAGATGGATAAAAATGAGCTAAAGTCATCTGAGCAATGAGAGAATCAATATCTGTACCTCTTCAACAGAATTTGATATTAGAAAATGCAGAACAGAGCATCAAGGAATTTGACAATGAGCTATTTTCCATTTGAAAGAAAACAACTTGGGCATCAGAGAACCTCTTTCAATCAATCTTTCAAGCAGCACAAAGTAACAGAAAAAACATAGATGACTACATTAATAGCCAGGATATTTAACAGCAAGCACAGCAAAATTAGTGTCAGTGCACCACAATTTACAATAATAATCATGTGAATGTTAATCAGCAAAAAGTTGTCATTCAAGAAGATATACATAGTCGAAGTAGGAACAAAGAGAGAAACATTGATGTGCATTTTACGCTGTCACATCCCCTAAAGGCACCCAAGTTTAACTAGCTGTAGACAATTCCAAAGTAAACATGAGGGAATTGTGAATTTGTTAACCATGTTGTTATAATTTGCCTTGTGATATCAAGATGTTGACCGCATCTAACAAGTGTCCTAATGCCAAATTAAGCCTGCACTGTTTTAAGTGAATGTCATGTTCAGGTTTCAGGTTTAACCGAATTGTTTTCATCCCCTACGTAGTTATGTTTGTTAGCAATGTCCATGTTTTGTTGATAGGGCTAGGTAGCCCTATCATCTTGTACACCCCAAGGTCAAAAATATTAGGTGATTATAATTAAGTCTTAGTTATCCAACTATCACGAATTAAGGCCAAAGCACAAGTCTAAGTCTTGCACTCATCTTTAACTGTTAATTGTATTAAAATTAAAACTAAATAATTAAATCATTAACGTTAACATCAAAAGGAAACAAATGTTTAATGTTTAAGAGCCCAGAAGAAGTCGATATAAAAAATAAACATCAAGGGCAGGTCCCCTTGTGGCTGCTTAGTTTTCTTTGTCTAGCAGCCACTGCTCAACTTTTAGGGAATCGTTTGTGGAGCTGGTGGCCCCGTGAATATTTATTTTTTCTATTTATTTTTAAGCAGTCATCTTAAATTTATATTAATAATATTAATAACAATTTGTGCAGTTAAAATTTGGAAGAAAAAACTGGAGGCAAATGTTAAAAAAGAGGAAAAGAAATTTGTGGAGCCACGTGACATTTTTGGCAATATGCAGTTGCTGCTTATTTCCAGCCCTTCTTTTCTTCACAGCTTATTTTCAATTCCTAAACAGTAGCTGTTCCATTAAAATAGGGAAAATTTTCATATTATCCTTCCCATAATTAAAAAAATTTCATGGGATCACTCCAGCTGCTCAAATTTAAGCAGAAAACACACTTAAGCAGCTGCATGGGGACATTGGGTTAGTGAAAGTACTGAATTTGCATTGTTTTTGCCTACAAATGGGCAATAAACATTATCATTTCATTACTAAGCATGGCGATGTAAAAAGAAGGGAGAAGATTTTGTCAGATGGAATACCCTGCAAACTCCATTGAGAGGGCAAGGGCATCCATCTGCTGCCATTAATCCAGAGAGGACAGGCTTTGACTGGACACAGGGCAGAGAAAGGAGATAACTAGGGCATGCAAGGCATAGATAGGAATTTCGTGATTTATTTGAATGTTTTGGAGGTCTGTGAGGGCATGCAGGCCAAAGAAAGGAGGGCACGCAAGGCAGAAAGGAGGGCATGAGGAGAAGAGGGATGCATTCAAAGATTTGACTTCCTTTGAAAAAGTTGGGAAGTCTGCAAGGATGCAGTTGAAGGGAAGAGATCTGCAACAAATGAGAGGGTTTTCAAAGCAGCATATTTTGGCATGCAAACTTTGTCACTCTTATTTCTGCCCATGCAGTGAATCTTAGACCGTGTTTGGGAATTAAATGGGTTTATAGTGGATGTGAGAGATGTCCATTAGGGAAATCTACAGCAAATATCAACTAGTGGAAGAAGCTTACAAAAAGGTTTTCTTTGGTCTACCATATGCAGTTACTTCAAATACATTGTATTTATAATCATTTTTTTTTTTGCTAAGGTGAATTAAAATGTTCATGTTAGCTGTGTGGTTGCTCTTTGAGCACTGGATGTCGGCTCTGATAATAACAGTCAACAATTCTTTTCTTGACAAAGAATAAACATTTTGATATGAAATAGGGACTTTTAATTTTAGATTTATATACAAACCATCTATTAGTGAAAAAGGTTTCTTTGGTTCTTGAGTAGAGGTAAAATATATGAAGCCATGAGTGGCTCCTTAAACATGAAACCAAACAGCAGCAAAGATAAACCAAATAAAAGTTTCAATATAGATCAATGCCAAGATCATCCCATGGGCTCCTTATTTGAGGCATATTCATCAACTGCCGTATGGAACTAGCAATCAAGCACTCTCAATAGCCTTTGTAAGGAAGCTGAAAATAAAAACATATTTCAATTAGGTGATTTGATTTCCTTTCTAGATGAGATCTATGTTGCAGTAGGTGAATGGTAAAACCTGTAGTTACATATTTTAATACCTCATACCCATTTGGGAATTCACGGAAATCTTGTGTTGGATTATGTGAGTATAAGATAAAACTGTTGTCTAGTAAGACACTTAACTACAACTTCAGTTGTGCTGATAGTTGCCTATAGCTTGTTCCCAAAAATCTCATTTTGGTGTGGGATGTTAATTGTGGTATTTGCTTGTAATGGCATTAAATTATTAGAATCTCTATGGAGAAAGTACTATGATTGTGTAATTTAGTAAGTTACTGAGTTCTCCCGAAACAAACCCCCCTCCCCCAGTACCCATATGGGTCTAGTCTTGGGTCAAGACAGCTCTAGGTTCACCTAATGTCTACCCCTAGTTCACCGGGAACCCACAGCAAACTCGAGGTGCCCAAGGGCCCAAAAAATGAAAAAAAATATTATGTTTTAAACCAAAAAGTGCCTAAAAAACCCAATTTCGCCTTAAAGTGAGGGCATATGACTTGTTTTGTTTCATTTCACAAACACAAGGGACCAAAACAATATTTTTTGCCTCCAAGCTGCCATTGTTGGTTTTTGAGGGTTGCATTTTTCTTCAAAGGTCAGGACTACAAGAGAGAAGAACATACACCAACAGGGGAGAAAGAGCTGCACAAGGAATATTTATCCACCAAAGATGAAGATCTTGTTGTGGGGTTGTAAATTTGTATAGTTTTTTATTTTGTTATGTTCATACAAAAGAGCTGGTAGTTTTAATTCAGTTGCCCAATGGAAAGAGTTCATTTGAATTTGATATAGCATCACCTTTTTGGCAACATACGACAATGATTAAATAACTTCCTAGTGGTGGGGGTTATCGTTGGTGTTTCAGCCAATGTGGAAATGAGTATAAAGGCTCATATGGTTGAGTGAAAGCTCACATGTGCACTATTTCCATCTTGGGAATAAGAATTTGTCAAAGGCCAAATAAAAAAGGATTGCTAAAGCAACAAATAATGGGGTATATTAAAGAACAAGAGGATGTTGACATGGTAAGTAATAGATCAAAGGAAAGAGCATGTCCTCTAGCCAAGATAGGATCACAAAAACCTCCTAGTGGCCTATCACAAGTGGTTGGCCCATGTCCTTTCATGTCATTGCCACCATCTCCCCAAGAAGAGAATTCCCCCCTTTCTTTCACATAAAAGGCCCATTGGAGAAGGCCTTCAAAAATGATGCGAGAGAGGTTGCAAATGAGAGCATTTCTTGTGGCATTTATGGCAATAGAGTTCCTTTCAACCTTGTTAAATCATCATAATGGCAAGATATGGTGGCATCCATTGTCAATGCACCTACTAATTACATTAGTCCTAGGCATGTAAAGGTACACACCACCTTATTGGCCAAGGAGAAAGCTTTAGTAGAGGCATCATTGAGAACAATTAGGGATACATGGCCAGAAATAAGTGTCCATCTCTAATGGATGGAAATATTGCAAAAAATAGACCACTAATCAATGTCACTATAGTGTCCCCTAAAGGGGCAGTGTTTTTTGAGGCAATAGATTATGAGGGGCGAGTGAAGGATACAACTTTCATTGTGAATATCTTCATACAATCAATTGAAATGGCGGGCCCCAAAAATTTTGTCCAAGTCAAAAGATACAAGGCTAAAAATTGTAGGGTACCTAGTTCTATAGTGGAGGGTACATATGGGGGCATATTTTTTGGACACTATATGTTGTCCACTCATTCAACTTGATATTGCAAACAATTGACACAAAAATTGAGTGGGTCAAAGAAATGTACACGGAGGCTAAGGAGATTCAAATGTTTGTGATTAATCATCATATCTCACAAGGCAGCTTCAAGACCTTCTCCAACTTGAAGTTGTTGAAGGTAATTTTATTTTTTTATTTTTTAATTGTTGATATGTGACATGTCATCTACCTTATAATATTTTAATTTATATTTTTTTACATGTTAAATTGTCGAAACTTGATTTGCATCACAAAAAAATTGTCTTAATATGACTTGTGAAGGTGCGAGATCCATTGAGCACTATGGTCATCAACATTCTTTGGAGTGTATGGAGGCAATCAAATACAAAGAGAACCCAAAATATCAAAGCATTGATCTTATGTAATGTCCCCATTTTTCTGAGTAATGGCAAATATTGATATTTAGTTTATTTTATTCCCATAAGCTAAATAATGGAGTTAAAAGGGAATAATAATTGAATTAATTATTTTAAAGTTGTTTATTTTAAATAAATATCAAAAGGGTAACTTTATTTTAATTAATTTAATTAAAGTGACAAATAAAAATAATAATAATAAATATTATAAAATCACTTTATTAAATATTATAAAGTTACTTTATTAGATATTATAAAGTCACTTTATTAAATAAAGAGTGTTTCTAGAAGCTGGAGGTGGTTACAATTGGATTATTCTAGAAGACCCAGCTGAGCCTTTAAAAGGAGATGAGAGCAAAACATTTGAGAATCCATTATTGACTTAGTATTTCTCTATGCATTATTGCAAAAACTTGAATTACAGTTCAACTAATTTTTTGAGGACGAAAACCCTTGGAAAGGTTTGGAGGATTGGACGAAAACCCAATTCCTTCAGTGGGACTACTTCAGGATTCACAGTGGGTGATAAAAAGGAAATTTGTGAAGTCTTTTATGAAAAACAAATTTTCAGTATATGATTCAGCAGATTTAATATTTTATTTACAGGTTTTCATTTCAGACATTTGCAGACTTGTATGAGTTATTTCAGACCTAAATCAGGCCTTTATCAGGCTGCGATCAGACTTTAAGGTCATCATTTGGCACTATATCAGACTTGCATCGATTTGGTATTCACTTTTGGTGGTTGGAGCTTCATTTTCAGGTTGTTGGGAGCAATTTCAGTCATATTCTGAGTTGTGTCAGACTTACATCAGCTGTAAGGATACTCAGAAATTAATACCAGCATTTTGGTATTTGTTGTTTTCTTTCATTTTGGTCAAATAGCTAATGATCCCCTTTCCACCATATGCTCTCACCTTGCCCTCACTAGGATTTAAGTGATATGTTAAGGGTTACTTTTAGCTGGTTTATTTTGATTATTTAACGTTAACGGGTGAAGTTGTTTGTGAAAAATTGAAAAAAATTATAAGGGGGATATTTCAATGGTATCAAAGCCAAAGTTCCTACCATCCTGTTGGGAGAACAAAAAAATTAGAGTTGCCACAATGGAATTCAGTAGAGATGCCTAACATTTCAAGAGGCAATGTGAAAATGAGGCTTCCCTACTCCGTGTAGAATATCAGAACATGACAGATGAGTTTAAGAATGCAGTTCCTTTTGACTCCTACTTGAATTGTGTGGTGGTTTTGAAACCTGAAAAATTGGTTATGGTCAACTACATCAAGAAAATGATTAAAAAGGAAGCAGAACATGCCATTGTTGAAGGGTCAAGGAAGGAAGAAGAAGTGCCTGTTTGTGGGTTGCAGCCCACAAGTAAGCAAGTTGAAGAGAAAAATTAGTCAACTAGTATTGAAGATGGCACAAACAAGGTGCACATGACACATCGAAATGACCATGAGTTTGAAGGAGAAACCTCGACACATAAGGAGTGTGTGTTAGAGCCCCAAAATACTCTTTTAGATTTGCATGTGTTTGGAAATGATGAAGACTAGTTTGGAGAAAAGAATAAAACAGCAGACTTGAATTCTTATTCGGATTCATCCTGTGATGGTTCTGAGATTATTGAGTTCACTAATGAGGAACATGTTGAGTGCAATGTTGGTAGTGTCTTTGAGTCATATTTTGACCATTACCATAGTGATGATGCTTGTGATAAATCTGATGTTGTTCAAAAATCAGAACATAAAGTAAGTTATGAGTTTTCCATTGGAGAAGAGGCTTGTATGGAAAAGCTACAGAATGATCTCTCTAAGAAGGTTGCAGCCATTAATGTTGAGTTTGGTGCTACTGAAAATTTCAAAGCAGTACCTACTGGAGAGCATTATCATCATACCAATGATAGTAATCTTGATTGTGAGTTAGGGGCTATCTTGGTTTTTGATCATAGTGACTCATTCCAAGAGTCATCACCCAAAGAGAAGTATAGTGAGTGCATTTCCTTTGATCAGAACAGTCAACCCTTTAACACTTGGGATCCAGGTGTGATGGCACCTAAGGATGACAAAGAACCTGTGTGTGATGAATTTCCCTTTGATCCTGATGAAGCTCAAAATTCAGATTGCATTGCAAGTTATGAGGTGGCCATTGGAGGAGGAGGTGTCTTTGAAGAAGAAATTTGTTTGACAAAGTTCCATAATGAACCCTTTGAAGTGGTTGCAACCACTAAGGAAGGGTATGTTGCTACAGAAACTTTCAGGACAGCGATCAATAAAGATTCATTGATTGAGTTGGGGGCTGCCATATCCTTTGATCAAGGAGACAATGAGGAAGAAGTAGAGCTAGAGGACCATATGGCTCTTGAAGATGAAAAGTTTGAAGGTGTTCTTAAACACAAATCTGATTTATCAATGCATGAAGCTGAATGTAAGCAAAGGCATGAAGAATTTGTGGAGTCTAATTATATTTATGATATTGAGCATCTTCAACTTGTTGATGGTGAAAGACAAGAGTCTTGGAGCAACTGTGAGGGCAACAAAGACAAGAAACAAAGTTCTGATTTTCAATTGCAGCCTATCAGCAATTCACCCTCTTTGCATTCTTATGAGTGGGAAGGTCAATTCAAGGTGTCCGTTGAAAATGAAGTACAAGCTCTATCTAGATTTGACCAAACACAGTTTGATAGTAGTACTTTATTGGAAGGCTCAAATTGATGAGAGACAGAAAGGGGTTAAGGATGAAGTTACTCTCCCTTATCTGCAACTTATCAAAGACTCTCTAGAGACATTGAGATCAGATTACATACACTTGATTTAAGATCGAGATTATGTCATCGAACTTGCAAAGAAGACCATTAGTGCATTCCAAGGAAAAGAGAGAAAGGTTGATGAGCTTACTCTTGAGCTTGAGTCAACTAAAGATATGTTAGAAAATACTCAAGTGGCATTAATGGAAGTAGATGAGCAGCTAGCTGATTTCAAACTTTTCAGGGAGCAAGAGAATGAGCAAAGAGCTGAAGAAATCAAGCAAGTAATTGGTGAGCTTGATAGTCTTTGAGAGGAGTTTGATCTTGAAAGTTTCACAAGAAAATTAGAAGTTGCATATGCAGATTCGGATTAGCAAGATGGAAGTGAGCAAGAGGAAAGGGTTGACTTCCAAGATCTTGACAATCCCCTCTTTGAATTGAGTGCAGAAGCAACTTATGACAATTCCCTCTTTGTGATGGGCAATCAGACGTGGTGAAGCGACCAGGAATGAGACTGAGTCTGGTTTCCAATTTACTAATGATTTGATATCAGACCATGAGGACATGACACAAATTGTGATTAGTAATCTGCCAAGGCTGCTTGTTAGTGAATGCAAAGTGGGTTTGAGGATGAAGACTTCACTTGGGAAGTGTTGAATCAGGATGTTTTCAACGTCCTTGACATCAAGATGTTGTCCAAACACAGTTTGGTAGCTGCTCAAGGTTTCATTACAGCAGCAAGAAGTGAAGATTTCAGACCTGTTACTCATGAAGTAGGGGAGAAAGAAGGACCAGAACATGGTGATTGCACGCTTGTCAATCCATCCCTTTGGTTGAGCAATGCTTTAGCTCATAATAGTCTAATTTGGGAGTTGGATTTGAAGACATCTAATGTTTCATGCTCCAATGTTGTTGAAGTTTTCCTGGCTAGGCTTCAAGGGTTCACTAGAGGAGACATCAATTTCTTGAGTATGCACTTGGTTCTTATTGGCACTTGGGGATGTGTTGAGTTTTCTTTCCGATGTGTTGGAAATCATTTTCCGTTGGGTATCCATGCTTGGGATCCTCAACATGGGTTGATGGAGTTTATTACTTGTGGAAAGAAGAACTTTTGGAGGGATAAGGATCAAAATTTCAGAATTAATGGTGTTGTTACCTTCCTTACCAGCCACTTGATGGTCCCATTTGTTCATCAACAAATGGATTGGAGAGAAATTTTGAGTATGGGTTGGAGAGATGAACGGTTGGTTGCTCATGGGAGTGATCCTTGGCTAAGACAAGGGCAAATTTTGAGACACGAATTTGCTGATTGGAGGCAGACCAGCCACCTTACATGGAGAGTTACTCTCGTTCAAGATAGTTGGTACATCACTTCATGTCAAAGAGGTGGTAGTTTTCAATTCAAGATTGCTCTAGTGTGTTTTCCAGCCACTTTTGAGGTGTTATCATGCAACACAATGCTCATCTCACATGCTCACACTTGGGAATTCATTGGTGCTGCTGTTTTTCCTTGTGTAAAGTGTTAAAATCAGATTGTACTTCGCTGATCCCAGCTTTGAACAACAGTGATTATTTGTTTCTTCAAACCTATCCTACTCTCAGAGTTCATCTTATGAAGGTTGGTGATGTAAACTTAGATAGTTTACTTTCGGTGTTGGTTAAGGACAGTGGACTTCCACATGCTTTGATTCATCATTTTGAGACTCTTGGAGTTGGAATTGTAGGAGTTTTCAGAAGTCTTCATTGTTGTATCAGAATAATTCAAGGGAAGCATAGTAGATCCATGTGGAGTTATGAGGATGAGTTTATTGAGCTCTTGCAAAGGATTGTTTTCCTCTTTGCAAGAAGCTTTGGGGAAGTCACATTTGCAGTCATGGCTCTGCTTGACACCTTGAGGAGATATGCTGAGGAGTACATTATTGAGTTGAGCAAACTTTCCTTCCTATTGCCTAGGATTGAAATAGACAATGGCATTGCTGATACAGACTTCACAGAGTCGTTTGGGCAAGAGAGACTGCAAGGTGTTGATTTCAATTCTTCCAGGGCTTTCAGAGTGAGTATCATGGATGGTAACATTTTGGGGTTACATGGGAGGACAGTGCAAATTTGGCACGATGGTTTCACTTATGTGATCAGAGTGGTGCAGCATCATCATGGTGGGTCCTTTCTGAGACGAACTTGGGATCCTGGGATCATACTGGGGTTGGTATGGATCAGTTTAAATTTTTTTGGAGTTGTGGTGGCATTGCTTGAGGACAAGCAATTTTGGGAAGGGCGGACTATAAATGTCCCCATTTTTAGTTCTACACTCTCTAGTGACTATTAGCCTATTCCCGGATGCCCATAGGCTAGTCAGAGGCAGAACTAGGGTTTCCTATTTTCTAGGAGGCTTTTTTTGTGGATTCAAGGGTTTGCATGCAAGAATTTGGCAATGTGTTTTCTAGATCTTTCTAGGTTTTCAGAAAGCTTCAGAGAGATGTGACATGCATTTCAATCAGGAGTTTGCATGCAAGATTGGTTTATGGATTCTTTTTGAGTTTTCAGAGAGCTTCGCAGTGGTATAACATGCATCTGCATCTGACAACCTCTTCCTGACTTCCTATTTTTAGTAAGTTGCAAAGGCTGCCCGGTTTGTGCTCAAAATGCGTTTGGTGTCACTATTTTTAGCAATATGCTATGTTTAGTAAGTGTTATTTTTGGCAGTGCTATTTTTAGCAACAGATCTACAATTCAGTGCAGTGGCTATTTCTAGCAAGGTAGTAAGAACAGTTTGGTCTCCAATATTCCTAGAGCACATTTTGGCAAGTCAGTGCTTATGGGTTGGACGCTTCACTTAGTAAGTATAAATGTTTTAAATGAAGCATTGCAAAGGCTAAATTGGACGCCTCGCTTTGGAGAGATATTTGGATAAATATAAAGTATTTCACTTAAATGTATTTGGGCGTCCAACTTATGATATTTGCATTTTTTATTTTATAAAGTATTATTCCTTATGTGCTTTTGGACGCCTAAGTCAAGGAGGGTCAAGATGAAATCAAAATGCAAATTAAGTGAAATGTTTCATTTCTCATTTGGGCGCCCTATTTGGAGGGAAAAAGGAGTTTGAATTCCTGGGTGGAGAAAGTTATAAATATGAGGCCTTGCTCTCACTTTTTATTATCCATTGCATATCATAATGAAATGCTGCTGAAATTATTTTAGAACCCTTGCTTCGAGGAACGCATACCTCCTAGCTTATATCAATTTTGTACTTGAGAGATAGTACCTAACTGGTTTGAGACTGCTTCTTCATCCAGAGGCTGCAGATTGAGCTTCAAGTTGGTTGTTTGATTGATTTTTCACATTTTGGTGTTGCTGGTTCAAGTTTGGCTGTAGCACATTTTCACTCATAGCTCCTTGCTCAATTTTTGTGCGGTTTTGGGTATTGGCTATATGTTTTCACCTACCTTGGGTGCCTCATTGCTGAAAGTTTCATAATTTTTGAAGAAGTTTCTTATTTTCTAGAGCTGGTCACCCTAGTCAAGGAGGCCATACCATTTAAAGATTTGCCTTGGGAAGCATGCAAAATAATTCAGGACAGTTTGGCACTAATTCTTGGTTTGTACTTGGTCACCCCTCTTCTATGCTTCCTTTGCATTTCGTTTGACATCAATCGGAGGTGTTTTGACAAAGTTATGAGCATTTTGGTGATTCTAGGGCTTGCTGGTATGATTTTCTGATTGCTGCAATTTTATATCAGACCTGTTATATTCCTCCGTTTCATCATATTTCATATGTTGGATAGCTGTACTTGTTTGGAGTTCATTTCCTGACATTCTCAAGTGCTTTAGATATCTATATCTCATTGTATTCGCAGATTGTTCACCATATTGCAACGTTGAATCAATAGTACTAATCAGCTCTTTACTTTCTACACTTACTTTTTGTATTCCCACTTTCAGTGGAAGAGACGGGCCTCGCCATCTATTTTACTTATAGCACTTTACTTTTTTCTGCTGCCCATTGAAAAGTGGAAGGGGTTGGCTGAGCCGTCTATTACACTCCTGTTGAATAAGTGGTCGAGTTGCATTTGCATATCATTCTGATCGGCTGAGCCATCTCTCATATTGTACTCTTCAGCATTTTTTAGTTTTACAATCTAACGATCTTCTTTCCACCATATACTCTCACCTTGCCCTCACTGGGATCTAGGTGTTCAAAAAGTGAAGGGTTACTTTCAACTGGTTTATTTTGATTATCTAACGTTAATGGGTGAAGTTGTTTGTGAAAAATTGAAAATAATTATAAGGTTGATATTTCAAATTAGTAAGAGATGATTTGTTGCTTCTTCCACTTTGTCACATAAGACACACCATGAGAGGTCCATTATGTCAATACCTTTTATTCTATCTCCTTTAAAGATCTTATTGCGAGTTGTTGTCCATGTAAATGCTTCCACTTTCAATAGATAGAATTTGCTCCAACATAAGTTTATTGGATAGTAGAAATCTGTAACAATTTGAGTTTGTATTCTATATCCAAGTTGTATTGAGTAGTTACTTGATTTTGTGCCAGCAAATTTAATTCGATACTCCTTTTTACTGATAAAGATTTTTATTGTCTTGAGTTCCTCTTTTAGCTCGTACTTTTGCATATCCAAAAAGTTTGTATTATTCATGTCTTTCCATCTCCATCATTCCCACATGTAATTAGTGTATTTTTACATGTAATCATATGCTTTTGTTTCCCAAACCCTAGTGCCCATTTCCCTATTGCCTATAAATTCTTGTTTTTCTACTAGTGGAGGATATCCATTCCAAAAGTCCTCCCAAAACAAAATTTGACTACAATTATCAATTTCCCAAGTGAGGTGGTCAATTATCAGCAACGTGCACTACAGCATAAATTTCCATATGTGTGAACCCACTAAGGGGTTAGCTATTGTAAGGATCATAAAGAGTCTTCATCTAAATATTTTTTCAATAGAATTTAGATTCATTTTGAAGACAATTTGTCATACATTCTCCATATTCATTTTGCCTCAAGAGCCATGCTTTGATTATTAATATTATGAATCTCTACTACCTAGCAAATTTTGGCTTTGCATGCAAATTCTCATTCAATCAACAGTATTTTGTTTATGTTATTGAATCCTTGCCATTAGATTTTTTCATTATGCTTTCCATACCTTTGTTGTTTTTTCTTGTGAGGAGATTACCTTTAACATCATATAAATTGGGATGGCAAAAATGACCACCTTAATCATCGTGATTCTTGTTGCAAAAGTGGGGCCATTTCCGTTTCCAAAATTCTACTTTTAGCCTCTAGGATTCAATTGTATCTTCCAAGTGAATTTTTCTACCACTCTTTTAAATAAAAGCATCACAAATATTTGTAGAGATGTCCACTACTAAACCCCAATATTGAAGAAATGTGCCTTTAAGTTGCCACTTTAATATTAAGACAAAAATGTTTGACTTTTCATAGTTTATGATCTGACTAGATGCAACTATGTATTTGTCTAAACTTGCTTTCATTGATCTTGTTTTTTCGTAATGTCCTATCTTTTGCCCCCTTTGAATAAATACATCAGCGCTTAAAAACTCTAAACACCTTTGCTATATGATGGCCGACCTGTATTGTTTCGACACAACCTTGAAAAATAAACTAAATTAAATTTATATATTTTAGGGCCGACCTCCTTTATCGCCCAAGACAAGGCATATATAATAGGACACATCGATTTAGTGAGAAGGTGGCAGAGCTTTATATCATCAAAGTCAGCAAAGGCAACGATTTTTATTAAGGCGGGGATAAATATATTAGAAGGCAGCAATCAGTGGTAAGCAAAAGTTAATGATTAGTAATTGTAAAGACAATAATATTAGTGAAAGGGTGTGACCCTTTCTCATTGGAGTGATATATAAGGCAAGACAAATCAATTGTAAAAGCATCAAGGAAAATAAGAAATAAGTCTGCATTCATATAGCAGCAGCAGTTGATATAATCAGCAGATCTATTCATGAGAAGCGTATGAGGAAATCAAGGAATAGCATTCAAAAATAAATAATGATCTGCACTCGGAAAGGCAACAGAATGGAATGTAATCAGGTTTAAACACAGATATACGTAAACAGCAAATAAGGACAGAAATAGGAGTGTAATGTCCCTTACCGGACCTGTCCTAGAATTTGCTTGTTGATTATGTTTAGGGGTTCTTCTATCAAATGAATTTTCTCCTAATTCAATGATCCTTAGATTCAAACCCTGTAGTCACCAAATTAACACATTTTTTTGTTAGCATTAATATCTAAACATCCAAAGTATAAGCATAATTACAAGAGTAATAATGAAACCAGAAGAGGAGTGGTGTGAGTAGATCTGCCAGAAGCTGTCCATCTAAGCCCAAGGGCACAAGCATACTAACAGGATGACCCACCCCTTGGCCCCGAGTTGAATGTCCAGCTCAGATCATTCCATCCCCGGAGTGGCGTGCTTAGAGGAAACACTTACACTTGCTTTCTCTACATCCCGTCATCACCTCAAAAGACACATGATCTATTGGGGAAAGCCAGCGGAGCTTATAAGTGGCCTAGGCCTACCGCCCCTCCATGGCCACAGCGGATTGTTAAGCGGGACCCCCACCCCTCCATGGCCGCAGCGGATTGTTAAGTGGGGTTCTTAGGCACCACTTTTCTCAGGCCCTTTCCCCTAAATAGGCTTAAAAACACATAGAAGACAATCTTTACACAATCAAATACATATGGATTTTCCTCAAGTCAATATCAACAATATTTAACATCATAATAAAACTAAAGAAATCATTATTCTAACAATTTCCACAATAATATTTACTATATATATCTAAAGAAAGCATTACCTCTATGATTAGACCTATAATATCTACTATATGTATGCATCCTTGTTTGTATCTAACCACGCATAGTTCTAATGGTAATTCTTCCTACTGATATATAATTAACACTTGTTCCTATATCCAAATCGGGGTTAGTGACTATATATATATATATATATATATATATATATATATATATATATATATATATATATACGTATCTATAGTATGTTTATCTCCTCTTAATAACGCAAGGAAACCCGTCATAGCATACGGCAATGTAAGTTATTCAAAACATATTAGAATGAAGTTCGCAACTATCTCAAAGCTTGATTTCTCAGCCGGGATGGATCAGACAGATCGGTTTCTAGAGATCATGGACTATCGCTGGCCCAGAAAACGCACAATATAATTTCTAATATATGCAATCAGTATTGTTACGATTATCGATTTAATATTTGGATATTAGAAGATTAATGGCTAAGTGGGAATCCCTCACCTGAGCCGCTATGCTTCAACTGTTGCTCTTTGCTTTCTTAGCTTCCTTTCTCCTCTCTTCTGGTATCACTGTCATACCCCTAGTATCATGACACTAAAGATAACCATCCAATATAATTATAATTGCCAAAGGCAATATTATAATTATAATATATTGTAAATTAAAATTCAAATGTTATCACAATCATAATATTGACAATTTAAAATGTATAAGAAATTCCCATTTAACATTATTATTATATTATAATTGTAACAACATGAAATAAAGCATTTAAAAGTATAATAATAAAGAAATAATAAATAATAATATCTAAAGGGAATGAATATAAAATAATTGAATAATTCACTTGGGCGATTACTCAAAACTCAATAAATAGGTATAGCATCAGTGGAAGGGAAAGTGCCCTTCAAAATATCGATCAATGCAAGGCACTTGCGGGTTAAAAATAAATAAATCAATAAATAAATAATTTACACTTGACGAATATTGTCATCCCTCGAGCAGATACTTTCAAAGCCGATAGAGCATAATGGAACTGATGAAAAGACACCTCCTTTTGCCCAGAGGCGTCTGGCTGAAAGTCGCGATGCATCATACCCTAGAAATAGGGTCTTCGATGGTCGTCCAGGGGGGCATCGAAGAGAGGAGAAAGGAAGCTAAGAAAGCAAAGAGCAACAGGAGAAGCATAGCGGCTCAGGTGAGGGATTCCCACTTAGCCATTAATCTTCTAATATCCAAATATTAAATCGATAATCGTAACAATACTGATTGCATATATTAGAAATTATATTGTGCGTTTTCTGGGCCAGCGATAGTCCATGATCTCTAGAAACCGATCTGTCTGATCCATCCCGGCTGAGAAATCAAGCTTTGAGATAGTTGCGAACTTCATTCTAATATGTTTTGAATAACTTACATTGCCGTATGCTATGACGGGTTTCCTTGCGTTATTAAGAGGAGATAAACATACCATAGATACGTATATATATATATATATATAGTCACTAACCCCGATTTGGATATAGGAACAAGTGTTACTTATATATCAGTAGGAAGAATTACCATTAGAACTATGCGTGGTTAGATACAAACAAGGATGCATACATATAGTAGATATTATAGGTCTAATCATAGAGGTAATGCTTTCTTTAGATATATATAGTAAATATTATTGTGCAAATTGTTAGAATAATGATTTCTTTAGTTTTATTATGATGTTAAATATTGTTTATATTGACTTGAGGAAAATCCATATGTATTTGATTGTGTAAAGATTGTCTTCTATGTGTTTTTAAGCCTATTTAGGGGAAAGGGCCTGAGAAAAGTGGTGCCTAAACTTATGGCCTTGTATTCATTTATGTGGGTCCCCGCTGTAACCCGCCCCATGGAAGGCGTAGGCCTGGAAACTAACTAACCCCAATATCATAAGTGATATTGAGGTGATAACCGGTAGTATTTTCGTAATGTTTCTCACTGCGCCATCGGCATGTGAGTTGGACTCAGCAGAAATTGCCAAGAGAATGTCTTGCTTCCCGTGCTTCTGAAAACAGATTCTTACTCACTCCTCTTCTGGTTTCATTATTACTCTTGTAATTATGCTTATACTTTGGATGTTTAGATATTAATGCTAACAAAAAAATGTGTTAATTTGGTGACTACAGGGTTTGAATCTAAGGATCATTGAATTAGGAGAAAATTCATTTGATAGAAGAACCCCTAAACATAATCAACAAGCAAATTCTAGGACAGGTCCGGTAAGGGACATTACAAGGAGTCTTTCCTGAGCATAGCAGCAGATACATTAATATGACATACTCAGATTTGAGAAGAAGAAATAAGAAGTCTGATATGGAAATATCTTCTGAAACATAACCGAATAAGCAAGAAGCATTATCTCTTGGAGATTAAGGCAGAAAAACACCCTCCAGAACACATTTGCAGCCCAGGCATAAAGGATCAGATCTGAGCATCAATAATAGTTAAAGCATACAACATTGCAGCCGGTTCAATCAGAACAGTAAAATAGTCACTCCCTATGGTACGCAATAATAGTTGTCTATGCTTATTTAATAGATGATAATTGTCTATGCAATAACAGTAAAATATATATATACATACAATTATACCAATTAAAACACTGATAATTGATGCCAATATAGCCCATATTATTGATGTTATGAACAGTGATATGATTCTGGCAATAATTGGTCATGAAGTTATGAGGCAGGACTACAAGGAGGGGGAACGACGAATGATTCCTCACTGGGAGTGGCATCTCATGATGATGGTTAAGGACCGTCGGTTAAGGACCAGATGAGACCACCTCATGATGATGGTTAAGGACCATCGGTTAAGGACCACATGAGGCCAAGAAGGATAAGGTCCTATCCTTGGGCCTAGAGTTGAGGATCTAGGACACCCTATTGCAGCCTCCCAACTATCCCCACTTGAATCAATTGTTGGAGTAAATAAAAAAGGACCTTCAATCATAAGGGGAAAGTTTGGCATGATGGAGGGGAACGGTGCAAAGCCCTCACTAGGTATATCATCTCATGATGATGGTTAAGGACCACATGAGGCCACAGAGGATAAGGTCCTGCTGTTGGGCCTAGGGTAGAGGATACTTAGGGCACCTCATCACGTCTTCCTCGTTATGGTTGAGCCCACATAGTCCTTGAGACTCGTTATATTGATACATATAATCTTCTTAGACTTAGAATTAAATGTATTTCATGTCATATTCATCTAACATGGTTGCAGGTTTCCATAACCAGATTTACACCATCTCAATTTTGAGTAGGGAATTATATCTTTAACTATAATCTGCTATTGGTTTCATTTGGAATTGTGATTTCAGGGCAAAGTATAAAGTGATCCCAAAAGGGGACATTACAAGTGGTATCAGAGCATGTTCCTGCCAGCCTGTGTGACATACCTACTTTAACCGTCATTCAATTAAAATTAACTATTCAACCTTCTTCTTAAGTAGGCCAATAATGCATTTCTATATGTGTGTGCCTTCCATGTGTATACTTTGTATTTATGCATATACTTCATGACTTACGTGCATGCTTCATGTATTCATGTGTATGCTTCTTGCTTCATGTCTCACGTGTATTTATGTGTATAACCACGTGTATGCTTCATGCTTCTTATGTATACTTATTTATTCATGTGTATGCCTCATGCTTCCTATCTTACATGTATGCCTCATGCTTCATGTCTCACGTATACTTATGTGTATACTTTGTGTATTACATGTATGCTTCATGCTTCATGTGTATACTTTATGCATTACGTGTATTCATGTGAATACTTTGCGACTTACATGTATTGATGTATACTTTGTGACTTTCGTGTATTCAAGTGTATACTTTGCAACGTACGTGTATTCATGTGAATACTTTGTGACTTACGTGTATCCATATGTATACTTTGTGACTTACGTGTAGTCATGAGAATACTCTGTGACTTATGTGTATCCATGAGTGTGCTTTGTGACTTACATATGTTCAAGTATATACTTTGTGACTTATGTATCCAAGTGTATACTTTGTGACTTACTTTGTGACTTACATATATTCATGTGTACTTTGTGTTCATGCAGCTATGTGTATACCTTTCGTATACCTTGTGACTTCAAGTGTATACTTTGTGCCTTATGTGTATTCAAGTGTATACCTTGTGCCTTACGTGTATTCAAGTGTATACTTGTGACTTACATTTATTCAAGTGTATACTATGTGACTTACGTGTATTCAAGTGTATACTTTGCAAACGTACGTGTACTTTGTGACTCACGCGTATTTATACTTTGTAACTTACGTGTATTCATGCATATACTCTGTGACTTACTTGTATTCATGTGTCTACCTTGCAACTTACATGCATTCATCTGTATACCTTGCGACTATGTGTATTCATGGGTATACTTTGTGACCAACGTGTATTCAGACATATACTTCATGACTTACGTGTATTTATGTGCATGCTTCATATCTCGGGTGTATTTATGTGTCTTTCACGTGCATGCTACATGTATTAAGTATATCCATTTGCTTGCTTCATGCCTAATATGTCTTCAACAAAAGATTACTCCTTGTGTGTTTATGATTACTTTATGCTTAAAAATTATGAAAATGTTAAAAACTTGTCTGTCAAAATGCTTCTTGAGTTGAGAAACACTAACAAATTAACTTATCTAAAATTGAATAATAAGGAGATGTAACTATTTAAGCGAAAAGGTGTGAATCCTGATGTGAAAGGTTGTGACTCTTCAAATATGAAAGATTATGACTCCCTCAACAATTAGATATAAAAAGGGGAAATTGACTCCTTGTAAAGAAACCATCAATAGGAAATGAATCTAACAATCAACTTGGAAGTAAAGTATTGCTATCAAGGGCAGCCATGAAGAGTAGTGACTCCTCCAAGAAATGAATATGAGGTATGAATCAATAAACAATTATCACCCATTGAGAAATCAAGCAATCAAAAGGAAGAAACAAACAATCGTGACAACTCAACATAGTTATGGATAGAATCTAACAATACAACTTGATTTTTAAAGAGAAATCCACATGTGGCCATCACTGGTTGTCACAAAAATTTAGGAATAAGTAAGATACAAAGACGGATTAAGATTATCTTACACTAAGATATCTTCTTGACCTAGGATAGTCAATTCCTTAAAAGCCAAAAAATGACATTAAAGTCAACAAAATATTTCAAAACTGATCTAGTGAACTTTGTCTTGTGGAACAAATTCACTCCCATATGTACTATCTAGAGTAGATAATTTCATTGAAGGGTCTTCTTCTCCTAAGCTTTTCTCCTTAAGTAGTTCTACTTTCATACAAATCAAACTTCAACAAACTATTACATAAGCCCATGTTGAGTTACATTGTAATGTCCCCTTCTCAGCAATGATCTGTGCAGTTGGACGTTAGCCTATTCCGGAGGCACATAGGCTAGTCAAGAGTAG
The DNA here is from genome assembly GCA_007258455.2 of Sequoia sempervirens. Taxonomy (NCBI): domain Eukaryota; kingdom Viridiplantae; phylum Streptophyta; class Pinopsida; order Cupressales; family Cupressaceae; genus Sequoia; species Sequoia sempervirens. The sequence goes on from VDFB02351109.1 coordinate 29,459, forward strand.
TAATTAGGGTTTCCTATTTTCTAGGAGGATGTTTTGGCTGTTTTGGAGGCTTGCATGTTGGAATTTGGCAGTTTGGATTATGGATTCCTTCTAGGTTTTTTGAGAGCTTCACGGTGGTGTGACATGCAATTGAAACAGAGGACTTTCCCGGACTTACTATTTTTAGTAAGTTGCGACGATTGCTCGAAATGTGGTTAAAATGCATTTGGACACACTTAATATTTTAGCAGTATGCTATTTTTAGTAAGTGCTATTTTTAGTAGGGTTTCAATAGGCCAGTTCAGAGGCTATTTCAAGCAGATCAGCTTGAGCAGTTGGTCTCCTTCACTCTTGGAGTTATTTTTGGCAGGTCAGAGCTTAGGCGCTTCTCATAGTGAGGTAAAATATTTTTATAAAGTGAAATATTGTTAAGGCATGGTGGACGCCTTAGTGGAGAGATAAGTGAATTTTATTAATGTATTTCATTTTAATATTTTGGACGCCTAACTTAGAGGATTATTTGCATTTTGGATAAGTTTATTACCTTCATGAAAAGGGACAACTTGGAGAAGGGTCTAAATTGTTGGTGTTGCCCAAGATGTCTCCACAGAAACAGGTGTGAGCTCAACAAATGAAGAAGTCAAAGCAGATGAAGACTGAATAGGAACCTCCAAAGATGAATGATCAACTAGGTATTGCTGCATGCAATCACCTATCATGTGCAACAGATATCCAAAACAAAACAAAAGATGTTTTGTAAACCCTCAAGCAAGAATGTGCAAGCAAAACCAAAATATTGATTATTGAATGTAATTGATTTACAAATGATACAAAAGCCTTTGAAAAGGCAAGCATGCAAAAAAGCAAAACATGCACAACCCTAAACCTAACTTGAGCAAAAAGATAGCTCAACTAGATAAAGATAACTAAATGCAACCTAGGAAATAAAATATTGCCTAAGTAAACTTATGCAAAGTGTAATTAAATAATTAATTACACGAACACCCCCCCATAAGTGCAACTTAGGGAGAAGCAAATTATTATGCAAAAGATGAGTCCCAGCAACAAGGCCTGATCAGGTACCCATTTACAAATGCAATGCAATGCAAACTAAATCAAACAGGGTAAAGGAGAAAACCATGTGGGAATAAAACTCCTCCACAAAATAGAATGCGAAAAACAACTAAGTGATGAAAGATGGAGGACTCCATAAGACCCCCCAAGGACACCATCCATCACAAAGATACATCAATGGCTTAGAGAGGAATGAAGAGATCACATAGCCCCCCTAGAATGAAGTAGCTCCAAAAAAACTGAAGAAACTGCATCTCCTGAAAGAAGTGAGAGGGAAGAGGCCTCATGAATGCAATCTCTGAAGGTGAAGGTGAAGTAGGTGTTGGATCAGGGAGATGGCTTCTAGATTCAGGAGCATCTCATCATATGGCATCTTCACAGTCTATGTTCACTTCCTTTGAGCCTTGCACTATGTCTCCTATTTTGATGGGAAACAATACTTACATGAGTGTTACAGGGAAGGGGTCTATTAGTTTTGGGGGCAACACCTTTCAGGATGTCTTGTGTGTTCCTCACTTGACAAATAACCTTCTTTCCATCTATCAGATCACACATGGAAGCAATGGGAGATCTGTGGAGTTCACACCTGATTCAATTATCATCAGAGACTTGGAGAGTAGAGTAGTCATTGCTACTGGGGTGGTGGATCATTCATCTCGGTTGTATTCCTTTACAGACTTTGCTACTGATGGTGCTTCTGTTCTTACAGTTGTCCATCACACTTCTAGTGTGAATCATCATTCAGAGGAGACATCTGGCTTCTTGAACATTGGAGTTCTTACTTTGGATCCTGTTCTTGAGCCTTCTATTCCACCTCCTGTTGCAATTGTTGATACTTCTATGACTACAGATGTGGTTTCTTCCGTTTTAGTGCAACAGGACCTAGTTGATCATTCATCTTTGGAGGTTCCTATTCAGTCTTCACCTACTTTGATAATTCACACTAGAAGTGTGATGAACAACTGTAAGAACAGAAGCACCATCAATAGCAAAGTCTGTAAAGGAATACAACCGAGATGAGTGATCCACCACCCCAGTAGCAATAACTACTCTACTCTCTAAGTCTCTGATGATAACTGAATCAAGTGTGAACTCCACAAATCTCCCATTGCCTCCATGTGTGATCTAATAGATGGAAAGAAGGTTATTTGTCAAGTGACGAACACACAAGACATCCTGAAAGGTGTTGTCCCCAAAACTAATAGACCCCTTCCCTGTAACACTCATGTAAGTATTGTTTCCCATCAAAATAGGAGACAGAGTGCAAGGCTCAAAGGAAGTGAACATGGACTATGAAGATGCCATATGATGAGATGCTCCTGAATCTAGAAGCCATCTCCTTGATCCAACACCTGAAGAAGCACAAAGAGCATGTTCCTTCATATTTGATGAAGTCTGTAAACCAGTTGTGCCCCTGTCATGCTGCTTTGAAGAATAAGAATGAGGGGAAGAAGATGATGCAGACATCCTAGAAGGCAAATCAATCTGATGTTTCTAAAGAAGATGCTTTAGCTCATCAATGTTCTTCTTGTAGCAACTATGTTCTGCATGTCCTTCCCTCTTGCAATATGCACATGGACCCTTCTCCTTCCAAGATGATTTCCCCTTAGAAGAGGAGGATGAATCTGAGGACTCCTTTTGCTGCTCATGAGGTTTGGAATCCTTTTGTTTCTATTTCTTTCCTTTGCCTGTAGAAGCGTTCTGATCTTTGGGCTCCTATGATGCAATAAGTGCCTGTGATGAAGAAGAAGGTTTCACTGTACCTATGCTAGCTAACTTAGCTTGCTCTTGAGTGAGAGATGAAGCAAAGTCATCAAGAGATGGCATAGTGAATTTTGTACCAAGTGCATCCTTAGTGGCATAAAAGGTAGATACAAAAATTGAATAATTTGGTCCAAGCTTAGAAAGAATGGACAATATCAATTGAGAGTCTTCCTTCTGAACACCACACTGTAACAACTGCAATCTAAGAGGCTTGAGTTTGGTGAAAAACTCCTGTATGCTGTCAAAATCCCTAAGATTTAAGCCAATAAGCTCATTCTCTAACTGAAATCCTCTCATAGTATCCTGCTTCCCAAACAAAGACTCTAAAGTAGTCTAGATCTCATGGGGTGTAGTGCAAGACTCAATATGAAAAAGGAGGTCAAATGAAAAAAACAGACAATGTACCATAAGCTTCATCACATCTATTAAACCACTTTCTCTTTTTAGTAGCACCTGTAGGTTCAATTTTTGTACCCATGGTTACCCTGTACAACCCTTTGTGCTTCAAATGAATCTCCATTAGTTTTTTCCAACCAAAATAGTTGAATGGAGTAAGGGGTGCAATATTATGTGTATCCATGACAGAAAACAACAATATATACTCTCAAAGGAAAAAACAATGCTCGTTGATCTCAAAAAAATGCCTGATTGCATGCTTCCCAAGAAAATAATTGAAAAAGTAAAGGCTGCGATCAAATAAGAATATCAGATACCTGGTAAAAATTCTGGAAAAAACAAGTCTAAGATCTGTGTAGAGCACTAAACCAGCTTTCTGACGCCTATTTGTTTTCACAAAACGGAGTCAGGACACAAAAGTTACACCTCTCGGAGTGAAAACAGCAACTTCTGACTTTGACAAGCAAAAACGACATCAAAATAGCGAAATCAAAAAATCAAACCTCCACCACTGGATAGAGCGTCGAACCAGCTTTCTGACGATATCTCGTTTTGCGAAAAAAGGCCTCTATTTGCCCAAGTTATGAGAAAATGAAAAAAAGGCCTATAAAAAGGCACTTCTACACTAAACAGGGGCAAAAACTTGGCCCCCTAGCGCTGGCCCTCGGTCCTCCACATGACCACAAGCTTCAGAAAAAATCCGCTGGTGGGTGTGAGCGCAGCTCCTGGTCACGGATGTGACCCTGGCGGGGGCTGAGTCCGGCGGGGAGCTAAACGGCGGAACTCCCGGTCCCAACGTGACCTTGGCCTGGCAAATAAGCCCACGGGAGCTGTACAGTGGCAGACTGGTGGTGAGGGGCTATGGAAGCTGGCAGGTGGCTCACGGGTGGCCACCGAAATGAGCTCCGATGGTGGGATTTTTCTTCAACCGCCCACGCAAAAACCTTCCACCGCTTTTTATTTTTATTTACTTTTCAAATTTTCGCCGATCCGGTGTGCCCTCGGGCTGCATGTACCCTTTGGGTGGAAAAAAAATGCCTTCTAGTTCAACTGTGTCCAAAATGGAAAAAATTTATATGAAAATAGGGGTTTTTGGGCGCTACGGACTCATTGGCGAGGTTCATTTTGTCCAAAAATGCCCAGAAAATTAGGCGATCCCCAGATCCACAAAAAGGCGGTCTGGCTTGAACCCCTTGCACAGAAAAAGACGCTGTGAGAGAATATCTTCAAATTACGAATAGGAAGCCACAGGTCTGGAGCTCTAATACCATGTAGAAGTTGAAAAACCAACTTCACAGTCACCAAGATTCACCTACATGCAATCACCTATCACATGCAACAGATATCCAGAACAAAAGAAAAGATGTTTTGTAAACCCTCAAGCAAGAATGTGCAAGCAAAACCAGAATATTGATTATTGAATGTAATTGATTTACAAATGATACAAAAGCCTTTGAAAAGGCAAGCATGCAAAAAAGCAAGACATGCACAACCCTAAACCTAACTTAAGCAAAAAGATAGCTCAACTAGATAAAGATAACTAAATGCAACCTAGGAAATAAAATATTGCCTAAGTAAACTTATGCAAAGTGTAATTAAATTATTAATTACACCAACATAAATGAAATACAAATTGCAAATTATTGAAGATGAATGTGAATTTGAGATAGGTGCACTAATTGGAGGGAAAAGTGGACTTGAATTGAGGAGAGAAGTTATAAATATGAGCCTTGGCCTTCATTTGCAATTATCCATGAAGAAATTTTAACGAAGTGTTGCCGAAATGGTGATTGAATTGCTTCGAGGAATGCATAACTCCTAGCTATCTTGGTTTCTTGCTTGAAAGATAGCAACTAGCTAAGAGAAAAGGTTGTTCCTTACACTCAAGAACAAATGGAGTTCATTGTAATGAAGATGTTTGAAGTTTTTTAAAGTTCTTTGATGTTTTTGTCAGTTTCCAGTTGCTAGTTTTTGGTTTGGCTGTAGGTGGTTTTCGCTCATAACTCATTAGGCAAATTTTTGTTGGTTTTGGGTAGTGGATCATTCCATTCCTATGGCCTAGGCATCCGTCTCTGCTGGTTTTCAAATTTTATCATGAAGTATTGGAATTTCTATTGAAGGTCGCCCCTGTTTCCAGGCCGTACCATGCCTGTCATTGCATTGGGATTCGTGCTTAATTCATTGTTAGGTGTTTGATGCAGTTTCAGTATCTTGACTTGGTCACCATCTCTCCTAGTTTCATTTGCATCCTATTTCATGTTAATCCAATGAGTTCGGTTGTCGATGTGTACGAGAAACCGGATATTACACCAAAAGTTAGGCAAGAACTTAGTATCGGCATCCACCAGTTCCAAAGGCGAGACACTTTCCGTGAGGCTTTGAGAGATATTGGTAAAGCAATTGAAAACATGTCAGAAGGTCCTAGACTTTCAATGGAAGAAAGGGAAGCTAGAGCTCAAAAGGAAATTTGATAATATGATAGATATGATGTCACGCTTGCTAGCAAGAATGGATCAGCAAGTACTCAAAATCATCTCCAACCCCAACAAAACAATGTTGGAAAAAAGTGGTACCAATGGCAACAATGGTTTGGAGGTCAATGAAGAGACAGAACTATTGGTCAAACATGTGGCAATCACTAGAGGTTCAACCTCTAGACCCTTTTCCCTACCTTCACTCAAAGGGAGGAAACCACCAAAAAGACTGGAGTACCTTTTGCGTGATGATGCAAGACAAGCCTACATGGAGTATGTCACTTTACCCCGATCTCGTGAGACCAATGGACCTTTGATCAGTTCACGAACCAAATAGAAGGAATGGCGAAGAGTTGAATACCGTTTTGTGGTTCCCAACATTATCATCAAGCTTTCGGAAAGGTGATCCTTGGCCCATTTTGATAGGAGTGATAAGTGTACGACAAGGTTGTGGGTGCAAAGCTTGACAACTACCTTTCTCTTAGACCGATGCCTGAAGAAGATGCCATAAAGTTTGCAACTTTGCACTTGGAAGGAGCTGCTCATGAGTGGTGGTATCATGGTTTGGTCACTCTTGGCCCCAACCTCATTCAAACATATGAAGAGTTCACCAGCAGGCTGATTGAGAGGCTTGATTCTAAAGATCCTAAAGTGAAGTTCCGTGAGCTTGCACAGCTGAAACAACATGGGTCATTGAAATGCATATATTGCAAATTTCCAAAGGCTTTCCATGATGGTGCCCAACATCACTGAAAGAAGACTTGTGTTGTTCTCAAAAGGTTTGATGGGACCATTGAAGGGGTGGGTAAAAGCATTCAATCCACCAAGTCTTGATGAAGCTATCAAAAAAGCTAGAAGCGTGGAGTTGGCTACCCCTAGGCCAAAATTTTAGTCCAAGCCTTTTTCACATAAGAGAGATAAGAAGCACTCTTCAAATCTACATAAGAAGTTTCCTTCTAAGTTGAATGATGAGCTTCGTGAGAAGCTTAGAAAAGATGGCAAATGTTACACATGTAGAGAACTATGGACTAAAGGCCATAGATGTTATGGAAGAGGTCATTCTAATCACATGGAGGCCTATTCTGATTTTGGATCAGAATCTGATTTCTTAGAATAGCAATCTGATTTTGGGGACAGCGAAGAAGAAAGAGCTCCAAAAGAGTCCGATAAAGAGCAAGGAGTTGGGGGCCCCATTTCCCAACTCTCTAGTTTTCAAAAGAACGAATCTTTCAAGGTTCGTAGTATTGGAGGGCATCAAATTGTTGCTTTGATTGATACTGGAGCAACACATAATTTCATTGACGAAGGGGTGGTTGCAGAGAGAGGACTCAAAACTGAAGAATTTGAAGGTTTCAAAGTCATGGTAGCGGATGGGTTTCATATCTCTTGCAATCGAAAGGTTTCTAACATGTCTATGCAATTGGGCAACTATGAAGTCAAAGATGACTTCTATGTTGGTAGCATTGGAGATACGGATGTTGTACTTGGAATTCAATGGCTGTGATATCTTGGAGAGATCTCTCTAAATCTGCAAACAATGGAGTTAAAGTTTCAATCAGATGGAAAGAGGGTGGTGCTAAGAGGAATGCCAAATGGAAGCCCACGAACTGTATCTTTCAAAAGGATGGAGAGGTTGATTCGGCATGATCAAGTTGAGTGGGCAGCAAAATGTATGATCCTACCAGCTGATCCAGATGAAACAAAGAGGCACTATCCACCTGATATTCAATCATTGATAACTGAGAAGAGTAAGGTCTTTGCTGATCTACCTCCTGGGAGCCCTCCTGAAAGGGGGACTGAGCATGTCATCGAACTTGAAGAAGGGGCCAAGCCAGTTAATAAGTTATTACAACCCCATACCGGTATCCTAAGAAGCAAAAACATGAGATTGAAAAGAACATTAGAGAACTCTTGGAGATGGGTTTCATTCACCCAAGTAAGGGTCCTTTTGCTTCAGCAGTTGTGCTTGTGAAGAAAAAAGATGGCACCATTCGCATGTGTGTGGACTACCGTGCGTTGAATCTAAAAACAATCAAGAACCGGTATCCCATTCCCAGGATAGATGAGCTCATTGATGAGCTACATGGAGCCAAGTTCTTTTGAAAATTGATCTAAGATCAGGCTACTATCAAATTTGCATGAGGGGATCAGATGTTGAGAAGACGGCATTTAGGTGCCATTATGGTCATTTTGAGTTCTTAGTCATGCCATTTGGGTTGACTAATGCTCCTGCTACTTTCCATTCTTGCATGAACCGAATCTTTCGAAAGCAGTTACGGAAGTTTGTGTTGATTTTCTTTGATGATATTCTCATTTTCAGCAAGACTTGGGAAGAACATCTCAAGCACTTGGAGGAAGTGCTTAGCATCCTTGAATCAGAAAGTTTGTTTGCCAAAGAGTCCAAATGTGAATTTGGAATGACGGAGCTGCTCTACCTTGGTCACATAATCAGTGCTGAAAGAGTGAAAGTTGATCTAGAAAAGATTAAGGCAATTTTGGATTGGCCACCTCCAGAGAACTTGACGCATTTGAAGGGGTTCTTGGGTCTTTGTGGCTTCTACAGAAGATTTGTGAAAGGTTACTCTCAAATTGCTACCCCTCTTACTAATCTCACCAAAAAGGGAGCTTTTGAATGGTCAAAAAAGGAACAAGGTGTTTTTGATAAGTTCAAGCAAATTATGAGTTCTTGTTCAGTTTTGGCTATACCAGATTTTACCAAGCCATTTGAGTTGCAATGTGACGCATCAGAAGAAGGAGTTGGTGTTGTTTTGATGCAAGAAAAACATCCAATTGTGTTTGAGAGCAGAAAACTAAGAAGTGTTGAGAGGACTTACTCCATCTATGACAAAGAAATGCTTGCAATCATGCATGCATTGGCCTAGTTTAGACAATACTCGGTGAGGAGAAAATTTGTTGTCAAAACTAATCACAATAGCCTCAAACACTTTATGCATCAGAAGGACTTGAACGAAAGGCAGCAAAAGTGGGTGAGTAAGCTTCAAGCTTACGATTTTGACATTGAGTATGTCAAGGGCAAGAACAACATTGTGGCGGATGCTCTATCTAGAAGACCTCATTTGTTTTCATTGTGTGAGCTTACTACTAATTGGAAGGAGTTGTTGCTTGCTGATTATGCCAAAAATCAATTTGCAACCAACATCATTGAAGGTACTTTTCATGATGAAAGATACAAAGTGGTTGATGGTTTGATACACTACAAAGGGAGAATCTTCTTGGTACCTGAAACTAAGCTTAAAAAGAAGATTTTGCAAACTTTTCATGACATTCCACTTGCTGGTCATCAAGGTTATTTCAAGACCTATAGGCAGATTCGTGAAAGATTTTCATGGAAGGGGTTGAAAGATGATGTCTTGTGCTACATTAAGGAGTGTCACACTTGCCAAATGAACAAGAATGAGCATACATTTCTAGCTGGTTTGTTGCAGCCCCTACCTATTCCCAACCAAAAATGGGAAAGTATATCGATGGACTTCATCACGAGGTTGCCAAAAGCTCAAGGAAAAGATTGTATCTATGTTGTGGTTGATAGATTAACCAAGTTTGCTCTTTTTTTTGCAATTACTAGTTCATTTTCAGCAACTCAAGTTGCAGATTTGATCTTTCATAAAGTGTTCAGATTGCATGGGTTGTCGAAAAACATTGTGAGTGATAGGGACAACAAGTTCCTAAGCACCTTTTGGCAAGAGGTTTTCAGATTGAGTGGTACAGTGCTCACTCCAAGCACTAGTTATCACCCACAGACGGATGGACAAACAAAGATTGTGAATAAGTGGTTGGAGGGCTATCTCAGAAACTATGTTTCGAAGCAGCAGAAAGCTTGGGTGAGATGGCTTCATTTAGGAGAGTATTGCTACAATTCATCCTTCCACATGTCTATCAGAATGTCTCCATTCATGGTTTTTTACGAATATGAGGCCCCTAGCTTTGTTGATTTGATGTCTGGTGATAGCAAAGCCCCTTAAGCGAGGGATATGTTGCAGCAGAGTCAAGACATTTTGAAGTCCTTGAAGAACAATCTCCATCTTGCACAGAATTAGCAGAAGATGTACGCTGATCAGCAGCATGTTGAGCACACATTTGAGGTTGGTGACATGGTCTATCTTAGACTCCAACCTTACAGACAATCTACTCTCAAGAAGAGTGGAGCAAAGAAACCCAAGCCATGTTTCTATGGACCATTCAAAGTCATCAGGAGAGTTGGTGCAGTGGCTTATGAGTTGGAGCTACCAGCAAGTAGCAAAGTTCACAATGTCTTCCACGTGTCTCGCCTCAAAAAGGCGCTTGGGCACAATGTTGTTGCTTCTTCAAATTTGCCTCCATTGGATGAGGAAGGACAGTTAGTTTTAGTTCCAGAGGAGATCATCAATTCTAGAGAACGCTCTTTGAGGAAAAGGACAATCAAAGAGTATTTGGTGAAGTGGAAGAATTTGCCTATTGAGGGTGCTACTTGGGAGAATGAGGAGATTTTGCAACATCCAGACTTGCAATTGCTTGAGGGCAAGCAATATTGGGGAGGGCGGACTATAATGTCCCCTTCTCAGCAGTGATCTGTGTAGTTGGCCGTTAGCCTATTCCAGAGGCCCGTAGGCTAGTCGGGAGCAGTAATTAGGGTTCCTATTTTCTAAGAGGATGTTTTGGCAGTTTTGGAGGCTTGCATATTAGAGTTTGGCAGTTTGGATTTTGGATTCCTTCTAAGTTTTCTGAGAGCTGCGCAATGGTGTGACATGCAACTGAAACGAAAGACTTTCCCGGACTTACTATTTTTAGTAAGTTGCGATTGCTACTCGAAATGTGGTTAAAATGCATTTGGACACACTATTTTTAGTAAGTGTTATTTTTAGCAGGGTTTCAACAGGCTATTTCAGGTAGGTTAACTTGAGCAGTTGGTCTCCTTCACTCTTGGAGTTATTTTTGGCAGGTCAGAGCTTAGGCACTTCTCATAGTGAAGTAAAATATTTTTATAAAGTGAAATATTGTTAAGGCATGGTGGACGCCTTAGTGGAGAAATAAGTGAATTTTATTAATGTATTTCACTTTAATATTTTGGACGCCTAATTTAGAGGATTATTTGCATTTTGGATAAGTTTCTTACCTTCATGAAAAGGGACGACTTGGAGAAGGGTCTAAATGAAATACAAATTGCAAATTATTGAAGATGAAAGTGAATTTGAGATAGGCGCCCTAATTGGAGGGAAAAGTGGATTTGAATTGAGGAGAAAAGTTATAAATATGAGCCTTTTCCTTCATTTGCAGTTATCCATGAAGAAATTATAACGAAGTGCTGCCAAAATGGTGATTGAATTGCTTCAAGGAATGCACACCTCCTAGCTATCTTGGTTTCTTGCTTGAAAGATAGCAACTAGCTAAGAGAAAAGGCTATTCTTTACACTGAAGAACAAATGGAGCTCATTGTAATGAAGATGTTTGAAGCTTTCTAAAGTTATTTGATGTTTTTGTCAGTTTGCAGGTTGCTAGTTTTTGGTTTGGCTGTAGGTGGTTCACTCATAACTCATTAGGCGAATTTTTGTTGGTTCTGAGTAGTGGATCATTCCATTCCTATGGCCTAGGCATTCGTCTTTGCTAGTTTTCAAATTTTATCATGAAGTATTGGAATTTCTATTGAAAGTCGCCCCTCTTTCTAGGCCATACCATGCCTATCATTGCATTGGGATTTGTGCTTAATTCATTGTTGGGTGTTTGATGCAGTTTCAATGTCTTGACTTGGTCGCCATCTCTCCTAGTTTCATTTGCATCCTATTTCACGTTAATCCAATGAGTTTTGGAGGAGATAGGAGCACTTAGGAGTGTTTCATGCTTGCTGGTCTGAGTTTGTGCTTGCTAGTTTGATATATCAGATTGTCAGAAGTTTGAGTTTTGGTTTGGTTTTTCATAGTTGTGTGCTTGAGAAGTTTGGAGGAATATTCTATAATATTTTGGAGTGATTGGGCAGTGATATCTCATTGTTATTTGCAGATTATATCTTATTGTAAGACTGATATCAGTAGTAATGATTCAGTCATTCTACTTCTGCAACTTTACTTCTATAATTCCCACGATTGTAGAAGAGACAGGCCTTGCCATCTTTACTTTAGCATTTTTTTTTGTAATGCCCGCTGAACAAGCGGAAGGGGTTGGCAAGCCGCCCATACTTTACTTTTCATGCACTTTGTAATCCTCATAATTCTAATCTGTTGAGCCGTCAATCTACTCCCGCTGAATAAGTGGTCGAGTTGCATAATCATTGTATTTCCAGCATTTTAGTTTATTAGTCAATGATCCCCGACGCCATATGCTCACACCTCACCTGTCATTGGGATCTTGGTGTACATTCTTGGTGTAGGGCTACTTTCATCAGCTGGTTTTGGTTTTGCTAATGCTAACGAGTGAAGTTGTTGATGTGAAAAATTGTAAGGGGGTTATTTCATACATTATGGGTCCATAACCCACAAATCCCAAGTTCGTTTTCACTTCTTGAACATTGGGAAAAATTGATGTTATTTTGAACTAGGTGGGATAAGACAAAGATACAGAAATAATCTTAGCATCAAACACGGGATATATCAAATTTTACAAGAGGAGTGACAACCTCCCATTGACTTGGGAGTAGGACAAAAATTGAATATTAGTGTAAACCAAAAAAAATTAAGTCCTTTATTATACATCTTTCATTTTTTAACAATGATTTAGTACTTAAGTGTCATTTAAGAGAACATATACTAAGAAGATTATAATATGAGTCAATGATAAGAGTGGAAAGATGTTTTAGGCTATTTGTATTACATCCTCATTAGAGACCAACTCAACTCAAACTTGGTTTGAATGTTTAGGAGAAATAGGAATATACTTTATCTAAGGGAAATTGTCATTGGGTTGTTTAGGGGGTATAACCCATAGTAAAAGATTTTGTTATTCACAACACTCCCATAATTCATCATGATGCAACATTTTTTTTGGATCTCAACAAGGGTAATCAAAATTTTGTATTCATCGTCCCGATCTTTGTGGTAATGGAATGAGAGAAACTTATCTTAAATCACAAGTCTTGCCGATGTCCAACTCTTGGTTTTGTTGTTAGGATACAGTCATACATGAATCGGGAGAATATTGGACAATAAATTGTCCTCACACTTTAGAGGATGGTGTTAACCTTGTTAGTAGTTAAGTTGAGACCGATATAACAACTACTCTCTAGGGACATCATTTTAGTATAAAGTCAAACATAACCAAATTATATCAAGCCATCGCAATAGAAACAATTACATCACAAGAAGGAGCAATGTCTAAGAATTACAATTCTATAAGGTTAACTTGGGATCTTGATATTGGCAAAAATGATTTAGCGACAAACAAAAAATTGCTTGAGGACGAGCAATCTTGGGCAGGGTGGACTATGGTGTCCTATCTTTTGCCCCCACTGGATAAATACATCAGCGCTTGAAAACTCTAAACACCTTTGCTATATGATGGACGACCTGTATTGTTTCGACACAACTTTGAAAAAGAAACTAAATTAAATTTAATATATATTTTAGGGCTAACCTCCTTTATCGCCCAAGACAAGGCATATATAATAGTGTTGATGTTCATACCAGCATCGGTCTTGACTTCCAGCCGATCTCCTTACATATTCGAATAAATTAGATGATAGTCTTTAACTATCTAATTTATATATATGTTGCGATTTAATGAAGAAGCACGTATTCCTAAGAAGATGCAATTTATTTAAGGCCGACTTCATTTGTTAAGAAGGATTATGATTTGTTTATTGAGGCCGACTTCCATACTCCATGAGACACGATTTTACTAGGCACGATCTTCCATATAAAGGCGTCATTTATTATTGGTGGCTGACTTGAGAACATTTGAAGAGCCACGTCCTCTCTCAAATGTTGTATATATATTCGATGGTTCACTTCCTTGTAATCATTCATTATTCAGTTCATGTTCTTCATATGCGAGTTCAAGTCAAGAGCAGAAGTTCGAATTATTAGTTTCAGTTTGGTTATCCTTCATCAAGTGTGAAGTCTTCAAGGCAGTTCGATATCTATTGTGGCTGTATTTTGTATCAGCGAATTGTTGTCTTGAGTTGGCTGTGTTGCATCCTTCTTTGGTGCTCATATTGGCCTTCATATTGGCCTATTGTAAAAGGAGACTTTCTTTGTTGAGATTCAATATATAAGTGATATATTGTTGCTGGGTTTTTCTCCCTCAAGAGGAGGGTTTTCCCAAGGTATCTGCTGCGTTATTGTGTCTGATTTTGTATTAATTTTTTATGCATTTAATCTGATCACTAAAACTAACAAATAGGACACATCGATTTAGTGAGGAGGTGGCAGCGCTTTATATCATCAAAGTCAGCAAAGGCAGTGATTTTTATCAAGGCAGGGATTAATATATTAAAAGGTAGCGATCAGTGGTAAGCAAAAGTTAAGGATTACTAATTGTAAAGACAATAACATTAGTGAAAGGGTGTGACCCTTTCTCATTGGAGTGATATATAAGGCAAGACAAATCAATTGTAAAAGCATCAAGGAAAATAAGAAATAAGTCTGCATTCATATAGCAGCAGCAGTTGATATAATCAGCAGATCTATTCATGAGAAGTGTATGAGGAAATCAAGGAATAGCATTCATGATCTGTACTCAGAAAGGCAACAGAATGGAATGTAATCAGATTTAAATACAGATATACATAAACAGCGAATAAGGACAGAAATAGGAGTCTTTCCTGAGCATAGCAGCAGATACATTAATATGACATACTCGGATTTGGGAAGAAGAAATAAGAAGTCTGATATGGAAATATCTTCTGAAACATAACCAAATAAGCAAGAAGCATTATCTCTTGGAGATTAAGGCAGAAAAACACCCTCCAGAACACATTCGCAGCCCAGGCATAAAGGATCGGATCTGAGCATCAATAATAGTGAAAGCATACAACATTGCAGCTGGTTCAATCAGAACAGTAAAATAGTCACTCCCTGTGGTACGCAATAATAGTTGTCTATGCTCATTTAATAGATGAATATAGATATAACATTAAACAAATATATATATACAATTATAGGAATTAAAACACTGATAATTGATGCCAATATAGCCTATATTATTGATGTTATGAACAGTGATATGATTCTGGCAATAATTGGTCATGAAGGGATAAGGCAGGACTGCAAGGAGGGGGAACGGCGAATGATTCCTCGCTATGAGTGGCATCTCATGATGATGGTTAAGGATCATTGGTTAAGGACTGCATGAGACCACCTCATGATGATGGTTAAGGACCATCGATTAAGGACCACGTGAGGCCAAGGAGGATAAGGTCCTATCCTTGGGCCTAGAGTTGAGGATCTAGGACACCCTATTGCAGCCTCCCAACTATCCCCACTTGAATCAATTGTTGGAGTAAATAAAAAGGGACTTTCAATCATAAGGAGAAGGTTTGGCGTGATGGAGGGGAATAGCATAAAGCCCTCACTAGGTACACCACCTCATGATGATGGTTAAGGACCATCCGATAAGGACCACATGAGGCCACAGAGGATAAGGCCCTGCTGTTGGGCCTAGGGTAGAGGATACTTGGGGCACATCATCACGTCCTCCTCGTTATGGTTGAGCCCACATAGTCCTTGAGACTTGTTATATTGATATATATAATCTTCTTAGACTTAGAATTAAATGTATTTCATGTCATATTCATCTAAAATGGTTGCAGGTTTCTATAACCAGATTTACACCATCTCAATTTTGAGTAGGGAATTATATCTTTAAGTATAATCTGCTATTGGTTTCATTTGGAATTGTGATTTCAGGGCAAAGTATAAGGTGATCCCAAAAGGGGACATTACATTTTTCCAAGCTGCTAAATTCCATACAGTATGGTATCATCAACAAACTATTGGTGTGTTTGGGGAGTAGAATCTTGTGCCAATTATACTCCCTGCAATCTCTCAAAAAGTGCCACCATTTCAATTGATCTTCCCAACGCCTCGGGCAAGATGACAAAGAGGAAGGAAGAGATAGGGTCTCTCTATCATGTTCCTTGAGAGATTCATATAAGTCAATTGAGCTACCATTAACAATGATATAGTATTTGGGGTTGAAGATGTAGCTGAAGATGTAGCTGAAGATCCATTCTTACCATAGTTTGTTGAAACTAAACTTCTTGAGGATTAGTAATAGAAATCTCCAAAAGACTTGATTATATGCTTTACTTATGTCCAATTTGACTACCATGCTTTTTATCTAGAAGAGACTATAGAGTGAATGACTTTATGCACTATGATTATTCCATCTAGGATTGAATTGTCCATGATAAAGTTGCTCTATTCCTTCAATATTACTTTAATAATTTTAATCTATTTGCTGTACATATTATTGCAAAGGGAGATAGGACGAAAGTCCCCAAACATCTCCATGTTCAATTTTTTGGGAATCAAGGCAATGTTGATTGAATTTAACTCACTGGAATCTTTCTAGATTTTCTTGAATCCACTAAAACCTTTCAAATGTCCTCTCTCACAATGCCTCCGCATCTTTAAAACAAGGCTGTTGAAAAACCATCAAAACCCAAAGTTTTATCTCGATGGAGCTGCAAGAGAGTCATTTTCACCTTTTCCTCTGTTATAAAAGATATTAGCATGTTATTATTCTCATCTATTATCAAGAAAGGGATGTACTCAAGGAAGGTCTCTCGATTCCATAGATTCAATGCAATAAAGCTGCAAAGGAGCTCTTCAAAATATTTAACTCTCCTTAATATTCTTAAGATTTGATAGACTTCCATCCCTTGCTTTTGTGGAGTCCATTTTGTTTTGGGCTTTCCGCACCTTTGTCACATTATGAAAATATTTAGTATTTAAATCTCCTACTTCTAACCATATTTCCTTGAACTTAGCTTTCCAATATATTTCTTCAATGATTAGTAGTTATTCATATTGTGCTAGAAATTTTTTTATTTTAGTGAAATTTTCTTGGTAAATACCTTGGGTCATTTTTTCATTTAAGATCTTCATTTCTTTTTCAGACCTTTCTTTTTCTATGAAGATGTTTTTGAAAGATGATTTACTCCATTCTTTTAGGCAACTCTTAATGTGGCTTAGTTTCTTTGCAACTGTATATTATTATACATATAGACTACACAAATCTGTTCGTGTAAACCAATAATTCAATTTTACCTCCATATATATGTGTGTGTATATATATGGTCATTGGAATGTTCTAGATCCATACTTCCAAACATGCAAGTACTAATCCACTATGATGCATTCTATGGTCAATATGGTCTTATTTACGCATGTTGATCTTCTATTCTCTCTAGTAAACCTGGAGAACATTTATCATTAAATTTTTCATTATCAGCCCTAATAAATTCGCTTAAACTTGTTGTTCATTTACTATTTGTTGTATGCATACTTTCTAAAGATGCAAGTACCAATCCACTATGATGCATTATATGGTCAATATGGTCTTAATTGGGCATATTGATCCTCTATCCTCCTTTGTGAACCTGGAGAACTTTCTTTATCATTATATTTTTCATTGTCAGCCATAATAAATAAGCTTAAACCTGTTGCTCATTTACTATTTATTTAATGCATAAAGTTGGGATTACAACAACTTAACAACAATTCCTTTGGCTAAACTTAGAAGAATGACACCGGCCTCAAGAAGAACATAACCCGTATATGTTGTCACCATATCTAAAGACCAACTATTGTTTCCAGTTGAGATGAAAATCCAACAATAAAATAAATGCAAGGATGAATTGTTATTCCTAAGAAAATCAAGGTTGATATTGCGTAAGGTGGTGCCTATTACTAGCCTTGTGAACAACAATACACCTATAGTTTGTCAGTGTATCTGAAGATGATGTTTCCAACTGAAAAGAAAAGGCGGAAATGAAGGACAGTTTGTCATAGCGTTTTCTTATTAAAACTCCCTAGGGGTATAAAAAAAAAGAATCATAATCAAGTTTTTCTTGTTGAACTAGTAGTATTAAATGGATAGATAGCTGCATATTGGAAAAATATTCCACAACGCTCGTTTTTATACTCTCTTCAATATTAATGAAAATCATTTATTTTATTTGAAACACTTATTTAAACTATTTAATAGGATTCACATGCCTTCTCTGTAAGCCTTCAACTGTGATTACTAAGGAAGTTTTATAAAGAGATTGATGGGTTTTAATTGTCAATAATTGATAAAGGTCCCAAACACGAAAAGTTTTAGGGGATGGAAAACATTTTAGAATATAAAATAGTTAACTCTTTCAAATTCCCAAATTTACCCAAAATCACAAATCTATTCTAAGACTTGGTGAATTTTGAAAAGTCTACAAAATTGATGTAAAAGGCAATTTAACTCCCAACAGAAGCACATTATTAACAACTATAGCATTGTCACCGTCAAGTAGCCAACCACGTATCAATGAGGCATGAATAAGCAGAAATTTTAACCTGGGTCATCTTGGAGAACAACCCCAACGGGAATCCATATGCTTTTTATTGAACATCTTGTCTCATATTTTTATGAAAATTTTGCTTATTGGAAAAACATTGTCAAGAAACAGCCATTTGGCATTCAAGGGTCTGTGGTGTAACGGTAATGTGGGAAGTAACAAATCCCCCTATCACAATAGATTGAACCACAACTCTAGAGGACAAGTGCCTAGGTTATGTACTACAGTATACCAAATATGACACATGTTTACAAATACTACTAATGTAAACCAAGATTATCTCACAAAATGTTAAATGCAGTCCATAACTCTAGATTTTACCATGAAAATGAAATTCCTAACTGGCATGAAAAACACAGCCAATTAAATTTACCCTTGTAACCAAATCCCCCACCAAATTAATTCAAATTTCGCACAAACATCACCTAATGAAAGGAATATAGAATTTCTCGCCAAGTACCTGCAAATTTACATCCTGGGAAACTTGCAAATTCTTGTGGGTGATACAACACTTAGGTGAGCCGATTGCTGCAACATTACCCTTGGCAATACATACTGCAGAATTTGCCATATTAAATAGGGCATACCTAAAACCAAAATTTCAGCATCAGCCATATTCAAAAAACCTACAAATATAATTTCATGTCAAACAAATAAAAAACAGCATAGACCTTATAAAATAACCTATTAATCTAAGTTAAGACTTTCACAACTCAGTCTAACATAAATTGCAGAGAAACCCAATTGGATGGAAAGCAATGCAACTGTGATGGTGCAGCTTATGAAACCCAAGAAGATCAATGTGCTCTTTATTTACAGTTTTAAAAAATATATAATTCAAGAAAATAGGAACAGAGCATGAAGGTTTGTTTTTCTCCCCTTACTTGAGAGAGGAACTTCCAGAGTTCAGTACGAGCACTGCCTTTGAAAACGCTTTTGAAGGACTCATGTTAATCTCGCTAATGAAATTAGCAAAATTCAATTCTCAAAACGATAAAATTGCAATGCATTAATCTGTATATGTCGGAATCTCAAGAATTATAAGTTTTCGGAGAGCTGGCCTGATAGTCGTGCGGGTCCCTGATTGGTGGCCCAATAGTCGTGCGGGTCCCATGATTAGTATAGAAACGACGCAGCACTAATTACTTCGACAAAAAAATATAATATATTATATTAGAATTTTAAGGTTCATATTTTAATTATAATGAATGAAATGATTGTTTATTTTTAAAATATTTAATAAATAGAATATGTTTTATTAAGATAGATAGAGAGAGTTTAATATATAAAATTTAGAATTCCTTTATAAAATATGACATGATATATGTTAATATAAAGTATATATAAAATAGTTGTATATTAATTGTCACAAATACATAAGTATTTGTTATTTATAAAATAAGATTGTAATAATTCATAATAAAATGATATATTATTGTTTCATCGAAGAAATTTGATTATTTCAAATTTTACATATGTCATAAACATACATTTTCAAATAATGATTGTCTAATAGGTGGTTATTTCCATCATGGAGGTTTGCAACCATAATAACAAATTTGTAAGACTTACCAATCGAGCCATTAAAAAAATAAAAAATAAAAAATCAACAAGAAAACATATATTCATTTAAACTTGTCAACATATTTCAAAGACTTTATCTATTCAAATCTTTTACATGTTTGAATCTTAACTTCATGACATCGACCAATGAAATGATGTAACATAACTAAATATCATCTAATCAAATGAAAATACACAAATCGCCAACAATGAGTTGACTAGATGGCATGGCTATAAATGCATCTTGTTCTCTACAACTCCATATAAAAGTTTTCTACAAACTACTATATTTTTTTTAATTTGTTATCTACCACAACATTATCAATTATAAATTCATATTATACTTGGCATTCATTTCCTTTTGCTTATATTTTCTTAACTTCATATTTATAATTGCTTGCAAATGTTTTTGATATAAAAAGCAGCAAAACTAGGGTGTTGTCCCTTTAGTACAAAGCCCAAGAGGTCATCAACAGTAGAATGAACATTAACAGCACACAAATAGCAAGGTCAAAACACCAAACCATCCACCCTAAACAGTCTATATCAAAAACCACAGCAAAATCACCATCAAAGTAACCATATAACCAGTAAACACCATGGGAAATCTAGCCATCAACTACTTAGCATCAACAAAATAAAAAGTGTATCTCGCCGAACTATAGAGTTTACTAATACTAAAGTCCATCACGAAACCATGATTTAAAACAATCTTAACCAATGACCACCAAGGGTCATACCAGTCAGCATAAAACATATAAACCATAAAATTATCCCTGGAAAAAACAAAAAGAAATGTTGGCCAGAGAGGCCAGACCCAGCCAAAATGTTGATCATCCCGCGTCCCAAATCCTTTTTTTGTTGCATGGTTTGATTAGAGTTATCGTAGCCCAATCTTCAATGAGGAACTTAAGAAGTTCTTTGCAAGCAGCGTCCTCCTCAGCCTTTTCCATGGAATTCTCCTTCTATAACAGGCACAAAGTGGTGGCAAATCTGTGCATGATCTTCAGGGCAAAGCGAGTGACATCATGAAGCCTTTTCTCCAGGTTTTCCATTTTGCTTTTAAGTTTTTCAACCTCCTCCCAGACAGCATCCTGCTTGTTGCAAGCTTCCTCCATGGGGGCCTTACCTTCTGCAATATTTGAGGCCCTAGTCTTAACCTCCTTAGCCCTAAAACTGGAAGGACCCAACGAACCCTTTTTTAAACTTTCAGAGACATGGAAGGAGTTGCTCGCAAAAGCAGAAAGGGCTTCCTCCTCCACAACCTTCTCCTCCTTGCTTTTATTCTCACTATCCCCATCGTCATCCGACTTAGAGATCTCTTTAGAGCTCTTCTCTTTCTCCTGCTTAGTGACCAGTCTAGTAGATCTTTGAGGAGTACTAGTTTCCTCAGTAATTTCAATGTCTAAGTCGATTTGCTACAATTGAAACTTGGTTTTCGTCGAAGCTTTGGCTTTAATTTTGGTAGTCAGGGCATTGTGTTTCTTATCCTTTTTCTTAATACCAGGCCCCGTATTAGGGGATGTGTCTTGGGGAGGGCCTTTCAAAGTAGGGTTCTTGATACACTTTTTCTTGCAAATGTTATATTTACTATAAATTTCTATTATATTTGTATATTTGTGTTTGATGGACATTAAAATTGAAATGGTCTTTTTTGATAAGGATACAATTTTAAGGGGAATTATAATTTTGTTGATAACAATGTCTATTATAGTAGACAGTTGGAAAATGTATTTTAATATATAATAAGATAAGTATTGTCTAGTATTTCAAGAATGTGTCGAAAAAATGGTTGATATCAATAACTAACATATCTTGATAATATATTAGAATATAATTAGAGTATATAAAAAAATATGATGTAGAATTTATTGCCTTGTTTGTTTATGACTTCAATAAGAGTTGGATTTTTGGGTTTCATATGTATTTTGAAAGTTACAAGTTACCCTTATCATATGTTGTTTGTTATCAATTCATTTTCTAGTAAATATGAAACAACTCTTATAATAGGTAATTCCCGTAAAAATAAATATGATAACAAAAAATGCAACTCCATATGTTGAAACTTCAATAAATATATGAAACAAGAAAATATAACTCATGTTTACTAGATAACTTCAATAGGAGTCACATCACCTCTTATCATGTTTGCTAATTAACAAATAACATGTTTTCTTATTTTATAACTTTGAATGTTAAAAGTATTTTCATTTTGATACAAATAAAAAAATAGCATTCAACAAAAATGTGAAAAGATTTTCCTACAATATGGGCAATGAGCACAAAATATAAATCAAAATTCACTTATTTAAATAAACTATTTTTGCATTCCTCCAACCTAACTGCATTTTATAACATGTGAATAAACTATTTTTTAATTCATAGTCATGTATTGACCATGGGTAATATTATGTTCTACCATTACTATGAACTATAAAACTTAGGTTATAAACTATTATTGGAATTCCTAGTAAAAAAAAATTGTATTTTTTGTTAAACCATTAGTTGAATAGAAATCATAAGTTTGATTGTTTGTGATAGATATAGTAAAGTTGGTTCTAATGATGGTTATCTTGAAATCCTTGATAAGGGGTGCTACATTGCTAAATTGAATACCTAAGACCCTTGATAGAGTTTTTGATTAGAGGTAAAATACGAGTTTTGAAGGGGCCCATAACCCTTAACATCATAAAGCAGCTGAAATATAAGAAAGCATCATGAAGCAAAAAATAGCCCAACATCAGTGACCCATCAGCAAAAAAATAGCCAAAAAGGAGGACCCCACCAGTAGCACTACATGCTTTTTAGTATATTTGTCGCCTCCACATCGCTAGCTATAGCCTTTTGAGCTTCATCAAGAACATCAGACAGTTCCTTCCTAGATGCCCCAACCTGAGCTTTAGTTTTGTTCCTAGTCTTGGCTCCAAGTCCATCTGTATTAACCTCATAAATCAAAATAATACCTTTCTCCCCACCCTTCCCAACAACACCTTCCACCTTCATAGGCTTACCAGCAACACCGACCTCATCAACATGAGCACTCTCTTTACGCTTCTTAGCGCTAACCAGAGGAGAAGTCATAACAGTCGAATCAAATTTACCAACAGATTTATTCACCTCCCCACCTTTCATCACAGTATCCCAAATTTTCACCATTTGCTCCTCAGGGATAAGGATTCTACCCTCAAGATTTTGTTTCATTTTGAGAGTTTCCTCCACAACAGTGTCTTCCACAGTGTTTAAGGAGTCAAACAACTCATCTATCTAATTCTAGACAGAGGACCCCTCAGCCTTACTCACCACTCCCCTAACTTTGACATTAGTTTTATTGAGTTCATAAAAAAACCATTTCAAAAGCTTAAAAAAGACAATGGAACCCTCACGAGCAGTTACAAGCACATCAAACAAATCTTCTCTATCAATATTAAAAACCCCTTTCCCTAAAGCATCTTCCTCCTCAGAGGAACTAACCCTTTCCTGACCACCAAGGGTGTCCTTACCTTTTTCACCAGCAATTGGAGTCTTGAGTTTGCTGATGGAGCTCGCAATCTCCTCCACCACCACCTTTCTCTTCTTAGGCCTCTCCAAATCCACAACCTAGGTTTCCATAGCAACATCAACATCCCCAGATTTATCTTTCAACTGCAATTCTGGCTTGACACTCAAGGAATCATCAGCAAAGAGGCCACCCACAATAGTGAGAGGAAACTCCTCCAGAATTTGACCAGCAGTCCTCAAAACCCTTTTATTCCTACTTCCCTCCTCCAAATCCTTCTTTTTTTTGGCAACAGGGGGCGGTGAGGAAGCCTCACCATACAGATCATTCTTCACCTTCACACCCCTACTCGACAAATCAACATCCACCTCATCACTATAAGTCAAATAACCCTCATTGGCACACGGTTCCCTTATATGACTATCTAAGGGAATAGTTTAATTAACCCACAATAGAGTTACATTTAATCCTTTAGGTAATTGCATGACTATCTATTTAGCTACTATGTAGAAAAAGGAATAGTTTAATTATCCCTTATATGAATACACTAGAATAAAATTTAAATTATATACATCAATACCTAAGTGGTAACATATTTTTTCAATACTAGCATGGAATGTACAAGGCCATGTTGACCCCTCAAATTAAGGTGCACCACTCTTGGTCTCTCTCCCCTAATCAAACTTTAACTATTTTTCATAATAATAATAAATTTGGATTCACTTGTGATTTTATTAAAATCCATAATAATGGTTGTTACATTATACAGCTAGATGCTTAAGACTATTTAATTTTGATCGTGTTCCATTAGCCTTTATATCGAATACATTATACCATTCTATAACTGATGTTAAAAAAAAGTTTCCCACCATTTATAATAAATTTATGTTTCTAACAATTAATGCTTTTTGGAATGATGATAAGTTCCTACATTTTATGTGTCAAAAAACCAATGATGGTGGTGGTTTTATTCCTTTTCAATAATTGTAGATAAATAAAAAAATCCCAAATGAGGACTAAACATGGTATAAAGAGATTGAGGATGCTCCCTCCATACAAAAGAGGCATACAACTACTAGTAGATGAAGATATTAAAGATGTAAACATGGCCACTATGCACCCAATTGAGATAATAATTTAAGTGAATGAAGGTGTAAGAATAAAGATGTTAATGTAATTTGAGAGTGGACCATAGATGACATGAAAGGAGCATTTAAATATGTTGAGGATAATAAATTTTCAACAAGGGGTGTAACAAATGAATGGGGACTCTATACTAACACATTGACTAACTAGCTAAGTGGTTTAAGTTACACTAGAAAGAAATATTTTCCAATCATTTTGAATGAAAATGAAGAGGAAAAGATAATATAATGGTGTAATGAGATGGCTACAATGGGACATGGTCTTAAAATTATCAATCTAAAGATAGAATTTGAATAAATTTTCCAAACAAGACTAAACCTATTTTAGGATGGGCTCCAAGGTAAATCTTGGTGGATAAGCTCTAGAAAGTGTTATCTTGAATTATATGTAGGATAGCCAAAGGTCTTAAGAAATATAGAGCACTAAATCTAAGGCCTACAATTATGTCTACACTCTACAACATGTCAAAATCTTATGACACTAGTCCATATGGTCCTCACAAAATATGAAATTGTGCTAAGACTAATCTTCAAGTTAGTATAAATGGGGCCATGTTAGTGTTGACAAAAAGAGGTAGTAGAAATGTCTCATACATCATACCAAAGAGTAGAGAATGGATAACTATATCATATTATATGAATGATATTAACCAAATAATTCCAAGTTTTTATTTGTTCAAGGAAAAAAATAAACTTACAAATTACATTGTTGGGTGTGAACTATGCGCATGCATGGCTACCCAAGACTATGTGTAGATGGTAAAATTTATTTTTCAATTGGTTAAACCAATTTACAAGATTAATTCTAAGTGGTGTTTCACCAAGCAATTAAAACTTGCTGATTTTTTATGGCCATGGAAGCAATGTTGTTGTCATAATAATCCAAGAGGTGGATCAATAGGGATTGACTTGCTAACATTGCTAGAACACACTTCAAAAAACTTAAACCACTTGATGTGAGTGTGTTTTCCACATTCAAGTCATATTATGAAATTGCAATAGCAACTTGGATAGCTAAGTTTCCAAATATAAAAATTAAGAGGGCAAATTTGGCAAAACTTTATAATAAAGAATTTCAAAAAATATTGATTGAACTTGATTGTTGTAAACATAGAAGCAAGATTTAATAGGATACAAATATGGACACTTAATCCTAATACACTTAAAAAGGACATGCATCCTAGTGACACATTTCAATTTACTAAACAAAATGAGGCTTGTGTAGTGTGGAATATTCTAAGTCTTTTGAAAGTTCATGTCTCAAAATTAGAAGCAACAAACTCGTTATCAAGCCTTTGTAAGAGAGAAAAATCCTCCTAAAACACTTTAGCTAGTGGTAGAGGAAATACAAGAGAAACTAATTCTTTGGAGAGTCAAGTATGTGTTGTTATAGACAAAAATCAACATGATTGGTAGCAATATGGACTCAACCTTCCCACTCATCTAATCCAACCATAATGCTTAATAGAGGGGGTTATTAATTTGAGAATAAAATTAAATTCCCACAAATAAGAACACACATTTTCCTTTCCATCTCCACCAATAACATTGAATTTGTTTAAAATGGTATATTACTATGTTGATTATGGAGGTTGAGTCAAAGATAGTTCCATAAACTTGGGAGCAAGTCAATATTATGGTGGAAATTCCAATAAAGGTCAATATGGTAGTTAGGAAAAATCAAATCAATCATTGAGAGGCAAAGTAAATAAAAAATATCTAATTCTTTAAACTTCATGTTCATATTATGAAGGAAAAACCAAGGATTGTAGGTATAATAGAATTCTATTGAGCTAATAATCTCAACTTATATAGCAAATAGCTATATAGACCTTTTGATGGAGAAGAGAAAAGGAAGAAATAAATTGAAGAGTTGCAGCTAAGAAAGAGAGGAAAAGTAAAGGAGTGAGAAATAATAAGAATTATTGCAAGAGAAAGGAGGGATAAAGAAAAATTAGATAGATAACTTCAATGACAAGCAAGAGAACAACAAAAAAATACACAAAGGTTGGAGAAGTAACAAAAAAGAGAAAGATAGGATCCAAAGAGAGCAATATAAAAATAAAAATAGCTTGAGGTGGCAAAGAGGGCATTGTAGAGGTAGAGGAATTTTAGTGATCCATTGAAATCTTTACATAAACAACATATATTATTTAGGGAGATGATAAACATTCACATTCCCAAGTATTTTATTACGATGAATTATGCTCCCATATCATATGCGTAGGAGTCCAATTTCACCAAAAAGAGAGGAGAATATGGGTTGGATAACTTTTTCAAGCAATTAGACAACAACAAGATCAATGAAATCATCTTTTTTTGTCCTTTCCACATGGTTTCAGTGATACTAATTCAATAGTTTTAGGAAGCATGTATGTCATTTTCACACTAAATAGATAGAGGATCAATTTTAATGCATGTCTCCTAGAAAACAAGCATTAAATGAACTATAACAAAAGTATAGCATAGAATACCATGTCTAATTGGTGTCTTTTTGGAATCCTTTTTATAATTTATATATCAAGTATGAAAACAATTTTAAAGTAATGTGTAACAATATTGTATGGAATTTTTTACCGTAATAACTATACACAAACAATATTTTTGTAATAGTTTTGGAAGGAATGATTATTTTCTCTATCAAGAGTAAGAATGTATTCTCTTTTTATTATACAAAAACACTTGATTGTTGTAATAGTTTTGGGAGGTATGGTTAACATTTTCTCTATTAAGAGTATCAATATCTTGCTTTTGGAGATCAATTGGCTTACAAGTGTGCAAATATATCCAATAAATATAAATAAAATCAAACAATTGGCTTACAAGTGTTCCAATATATCCAATCAATACAAAGAAAATCAACTCTATTTTTTTTATGCCAAAGAATATCATGTCTAATATATGTATTATGGCAAAAATAATTATAATTATTTATAATGAATATGAAGAATAGCATTTCAATTTTATGTGTGGCATTCATGAATGCTAATTTTTGTAATGTACATGAAGAAAATAATTTCATGATGATGTAATCCAATTATAAATCCCAAAACTAGTACATAATACTTTTTTGTGTATAATCATAGGAGATAGAACCCAATAGTGGTGCACACCTAATATGTTCTACATTGGCACTAAAAATTTATACATCCACATAATGCGGAATGTGCATAGTTTACATATTTTTTCAACATTGTTATGACAAAACAAACATGTGGATGACACAGATTTATTGAATCAAATTTTTTGAGGTACTAAGGGTGGTGTATATGCCCTACTCTTTTTTAACAACATCTAATTACTATATGTTTCTTTGAATTGTTTTCACCATATAAATTGACATGTTTTGATCAAATATAAAGATATTTAACTGACACAAATCCACACTCAAATCACATCCAATTATGTTTACTAAGTACACCTTCATACTTTCCTATATTAGATGGAGTGGGGATATGAATAATAGCACCATCAACAATATACTCCACTATATTAAAAATGCACAAGGGCCTACTAACTACTATAATTTTCAAGTGTATCATGGTCTTGAGATTTATGTGATGATGGATTGTGCATAGTAATAATCTATTTTAATTTTACTAAGTAGTTATTTTCATGTCAATAACTACCATCATTGTTTTGCCACCTATCAAATAATGAGGTTTTTACATGGTATGCTTTTTATTCTAATGTTTTAAGTAATGATCATTCCTTATGTTGGTATTTTATGCTTAAATCCATCACTTAGATCTCTTCATTTCTTTGGGAAGGGTTTGAGGCCATTAGCAACTTATTCTTTTTCCAATCCTAAAGTTAGTTTTAGAGTATTATTTATTTTATTATAGAAACCCTCTCTACCCCTCAATTATGGTAAGGATTTTATGCAAGAGCACCCAAGAGTGTAAGATCAATCTTATGTAACCCAAAAATAGTTTATTGTACTTTATTTATTTGTAGGTTTTCAACAACATTCTAGTCATCCTCTAGTCACCATAAATCATACCACAATTGCACATGTTTCACCTTACAATTGGGAATATATGTTTTACATCAAGTCAACATTTTATCCAATTTCTAGAAGCTTTTTATCATTGTAAATGTACAACTCATTTTATAACTTATTATAAAGGACGTAACAAAAACATCTAGTTTCGCTATTTAATGTTTGCAATACATTTTTGAAGTGTGTGATGATAAAGGGACACATTTATAGATTTATTAAACCAAGGAGAGCATATTGTATGAAACACATCAAGATTCATTGATCTATCATCACCACATTCATTTTAGAATATTTCACGTATATATTTTGTTGACTCAAAGTTACACTTGGCATCAAAATCTACATCTCCTTGTGGCTAACTATGATCATCCCTAAAACTAGAAGATGTTATATAATCATTTCTCATGATCATTTGGAAGTAGTAAAGATGTGATCAAGGTTCCTAACTCAATAATTGGTATTATGTTCTAATATCATTTAAATTTTGTAATTTACACATAGTATACCCAATTATAATCAAATGTTTGACACCTAACATGTTGGAAGCACAATGGGTATATTGTAATTAAATTGTGGCTATAAATAAAATGGATCATATTGTTTTTTGTTTTCATTGAGTTTCATTGTGTGATTGTTCACTAGGCTACCTGGTTCGATAACCCTTTATTAGATCTCCTCTATCCATTATTGCATTATCTAGTATTAGAGCATGATTTTGAATCCTTGGGAAATTCAATATTTTTGTTGTAAATTAATCACCAAATTTAGATAAAACTATTTAAGAAGCATGCACAGAGTGTTGATAATGAGACCATTTACAATGGTGATTGCAAATAAACCACCAATTTGAGCAATTTGTGTAAATTCTAAGATTCCCCACAAAGAGGACAAGGTATTGTTAATGTTATTAAAGAGGTGGAAGGAATTTCTTAGATGATGAAGGTAATAAAGATCCAAATAGACACTTTAGAAGAATATTGTAGAAGAAAATATAACCCTAGTTTTGATGAGAGTGATGAAGAATAAGAAGCTAACCCTACCAAGCAATGTGAAAGTGTAGAAGAAGAAAAGTAAGAAAGGATGTTAAAATTTATATTCAGCATTGGTAAGAAGATTAGGTTAGATAAATTCCAAATTACTTTGGTATTTTAAATCTTAAAGAATTTAATAGATTGGATAACTAGTTTGAAAGAATATTTTAAGTATGAAGATATTAACGATCCAAATAGGGTAATTTTTTCTAAGATTAAGTTAAAAGGTATGTTGTCATTTGGTGGAAATAAATTCAGTTATAATGAAATGGGAAGGGTAAACCTAGCATTGAGAAATGGTATAGAATGGTGAAAAGCCTAAAATTTAAGTCTATTCTTATAAAGTATCTTTTATAATTTTTGAAGGAGTTGCACAACTCTAGGTAAAAGGATATGAAATTGAAAGACTACATAAAGGAATAATACAAGCTAGAAATCCAATCAGGTCATTATGACGAAAGAGAAAAGGTGGAAAATCACACCAATATTTTGAGAGGATCAATTCAAGAAGAGTTGAATATGTTGAATCCAAACTATGAAGGAAGCATATCCTTTGGCCATGACAATGGAAGAAAATTTAATAGAAGAATTGAAAATAGACATAACCAACAAAGAGAGATGAGGAAGATCCTAGAGAGATAGATATCAATATTTTGGTGATAGGAGACTTAGGAAGATTTTAAGAATCATAGGTCATACCACAATGAAGGAGACCTAGTAATTCATGCCACAATAACAAGGAAGGTAATAATTCTTACCATAAAAAAGATAATAAATATTCGTATTATAACAATAGAAATGAAGAAGGATATAAATAAAGAGGAAAGAAAGATATAGGGGAATCGATGGAAGAGATTTTGGGAGAATTTGTTTCAAGTGCGAAGAGGAAGGATGTTAAGTGTTTAAATGTCACCAAGGTTAGGAAAACCATATTAAGAGGTCAAAAGGGAGAGTGAGAGTTGCATGTGATAATGAATATACCAAGGGATCTTATAGTTTTGAGGTTGAACTAAAGAAAGGTGAGTCACTTTTCATGGGAAGATCTTTCTTGAAATATGACAAGGAAGACGAACTAATAAAAATGAATAATTTGCTTAGAATGATATATAAATTAGGAGGTAAGTAAGGTTACTATTGATATGGTAGTATAGATATTTTAATGGCATAGGAAATGTTTGATAAACTAAATTTAAAAAGGTTTGGACATCCTAAATCATATAGGATTACTTGGGTACAAAAAGAGCATAATATATTAGTAAAAGAACAATGTTTGGTCAATTTAAAATAAGTATATATCATGATGAAGTTTTGTACAATATAATGCCAATGGATGTGTGTCATTTTTAAGAGGTATAAAACACTTTTTACCTAGAGCTATGAACTGGTGAGGTCGCAAATGGGGGACCTCATCCCCAACATAAACTCTCAACAATAACACCCCAATAGGGTTTGAACCTTGGTGGCAAGAACAAAAACACCACATTTAAACCATCACACTATGCCAATATCAACAATGGATGTGTCATTTGTTTTTAGGGAGAAAATGTAAAATTAACAACAATGATAAGTATGATGGAAGGAAAAATTACTTATAGTATAACCAAGAATGGTAGGTGACACAAGTTGATTCTACTAAAGGAAAATGAGGACCAATTTTGTGGTAGCTCTAGGGTTTGTTTAGTAGATGGAAGGAAGTTCCTAGATGGTTTGAGGCATGAAAATATGTGTTTTTAATTGACTCTAAGGATGTGAGACACCATAAATATAATAAATGCCACCATATCTATGTAGAGAATATATCACAAAAGGCTATTTTAGAAATATTAATAGAATATCATAAAATTAAATTAGGTAATATGTCCAATGGGATACCACAAATAAGGAATATTATACATCACATGGATCTAATTCCATGATTAAGTTTACCAAATAAAGTGACTAATTAAATGAAATTAGTATAAAATGAATAATTGAATAGGAAAGTGTAGGAGTTATTGAGGAAAGGTTTTATCAAAGAAATTTTGAGCCTATATGTGGTATCTACAATACTAGAACCAAAAATGGACGGTGAATGGAAGATGTGTATATAATTCAGAGTAATCAATAAGATCATAATCAAGTATAGAATCTCATAAAGGATTATTTGAGTATAGTAAAAGATTTTACCAAGATTGATTTGAAGCTCGCGACTATCATCATATTGGAATTAGAGAGGGAGATTAATTAAAGACTATGTTGAAGACAAATGAAGGACTATATGAATGGTCAATTGTGCCTTTTACATTTACTAACACACTGAATACATTTATGAAGTTGATAAATGAGGTTTTGAAGCAATTATTAGGTAAGCTCATATTATTTATTTAGATGACATTTTAATTTTTAGTAAGATTGAGGAAGACCTAAAACATATATAGATTAATATTACAAAGATTGAGAGAAGAAAATATGTTTATCAATATGAAGAAGTATAATTTCATGAAGAAAAAATGGGATACATGGGATTTATAATCTTATCAAGAAGTTTAAAGATGAATCCTAAGAAGATAAGATCAATTGTTGAGTTGAGTACACCAATGAATGTTGGTTAGGTAATATTTTTTTATGGTTTAAAAATTTTCTATAAGAAGTTCAAAAATTTTAGTGGCATTTGTGTACCATTAACTAAGATAATGAGGGGAGAGAGGAAAGAGTTTTGACAAATGTCAAGAGGAAATAGGAGATTTTAATTTTTAAGAACATAACTAAATAAACCATGTTAGCATTACTAAATTTTAGCAAGCTATTATCAATATTGTTGTATTGAGCCAAGAAGGTAGACCAATAGCTTATTTTAGTAAAATTTGAATGATGTAAGAAGAAGATATCTAGTCTATTATAAAAAATATATTTCATAACCTGAGTATTGAAGAAATGGAGACATTGCTTGTTTCCAAAGAAATTTTCTTTATATACAAATCATCAATAATTTCAATACTTGAATAGATATAATAAGTTGAATTAGAAACACATGAGATTTGTTGTTTTTATGCAAATTTATATCTTTGTGTTAAAGCATGGGAGTAAACAACCAAGCAAGGTTACAAATTAGTTGAATAGGAGATAGAATTTGTAGACGTAAATGAGAGTAGAGGTAGTTGGATTTGAAGAGCTAAAGAATTTGTATAAAGATGATCCAAATTTTATTGAAGCATGAAAAAAATTTAAAGAAAAAATAATTTTGTAGTTGTTTGTAGGTCATTTGGGAGATGCTAAGATAGTGGCATTGCTAAGTGAGAAACATTGTTTGCCACATATATATGGATGTGAGTAAATTCATTCAAATTTGTAGGATTTGTCAAGTAAAAAAGGGGAGTAATTAAAATACTTGGTTGTATTAGCCATTAAAAAATTTAAGGAAATCTTAGGAGGACATAAAGTATGGATTTTATATTTGGGTCTCTGAGGGCATAGAGGATATATTTTTATATTTATAGTTGTGTATATATTTCATAGAATGACACATTCAATTCCATGTAAAA
>VDFB02351109.1:62488-82415 GCA_007258455.2 Sequoia sempervirens
AGATATAATCTGCAAATAACAATGAGATATCACTGCCCAATCACTCCAAAATATTATAGAATATTCCTCCAAACTTCTCAAGCACACAACTATGAAAAACCAAACCAAAACTCAAACTTCTGACAATCTGATATATCAAACTAGCAAGCACAAACTCAGACCAGCAAGCATGAAACACTCCTAAGTGCTCCTATCTCCTCCAAAACTCATTGGATTAACGTGAAATAGGATGCAAATGAAACTAGGAGAGATGGCGACCAAGTCAAGACATTGAAACTGCATCAAACACCCAACAATGAATTAAGCACAAATCCCAATGCAATGATAGGCATGGTATGGCCTAGAAAGAGGGGCGACTTTCAATAGAAATTCCAATACTTCATGATAAAATTTGAAAACTAGCAAAGACGAATGCCTAGGCCATAGGAATGGAATGATCCACTACTCAGAACCAACAAAAATTCGCCTAATGAGTTATGAGTGAACCACCTACAGCCAAACCAAAAACTAGCAACCTGCAAACTGACAAAAACATCAAATAACTTTAGAAAGCTTCAAACATCTTCATTACAATGAGCTCCATTTGTTCTTCAGTGTAAAGAATAGCCTTTTCTCTTAGCTAGTTGCTATCTTTCAAGCAAGAAACCAAGATAGCTAGGAGGTGTGCATTCCTTGAAGCAATTCAATCACCATTTTGGCAGCACTTCGTTATAATTTCTTCATGGATAACTGCAAATGAAGGAAAAGGCTCATATTTATAACTTTTCTCCTCAATTCAAATCCACTTTTCCCTCCAATTAGGGCGCCTATCTCAAATTCACTTTCATCTTCAATAATTTGCAATTTGTATTTCATTTAGACCCTTCTCCAAGTCGTCCCTTTTCATGAAGGTAAGAAACTTATCCAAAATGCAAATAATCCTCTAAATTAGGCGTCCAAAATATTAAAGTGAAATACATTAATAAAATTCACTTATTTCTCCACTAAGGCGTCCACCATGCCTTAACAATATTTCACTTTATAAAAATATTTTACTTCACTATGAGAAGTGCCTAAGCTCTGACCTGCCAAAAATAACTCCAAGAGTGAAGGAGACCAACTGCTCAAGTTAACCTACCTGAAATAGCCTGTTGAAACCCTGCTAAAAATAACACTTACTAAAAATAGTGTGTCCAAATGCATTTTAACCACATTTCGAGTAGCAATCGCAACTTACTAAAAATAGTAAGTCCGGGAAAGTCTTTCGTTTCAGTTGCATGTCACACCATTGCGCAGCTCTCAGAAAACTTAGAAGGAATCCAAAATCCAAACTGCCAAACTCTAATATGCAAGCCTCCAAAACTGCCAAAACATCCTCTTAGAAAATAGGAACCCTAATTACTGCTCCCGACTAGCCTACGGGCCTCTGGAATAGGCTAACGGCCAACTACACAGATCACTGCTGAGAAGGGGACATTATAGTCCGCCCTCCCCAATATTGCTTGCCCTCAAGCAATTGCAAGTCTGGATGTTGCAAAATCTCCTCATTCTCCCAAGTAGCACCCTCAATAGGCAAATTCTTCCACTTCACCAAATACTCTTTGATTGTCCTTTTCCTCAAAGAGCGTTCTCTAGAATTGATGATCTCCTCTGGAACTAAAACTAACTGTCCTTCCTCATCCAATGGAGGCAAATTTGAAGAAGCAACAACATTGTGCCCAAGCGCCTTTTTGAGGCGAGACACGTGGAAGACATTGTGAACTTTGCTACTTGCTGGTAGCTCCAACTCATAAGCCACTGCACCAACTCTCCTGATGACTTTGAATGGTCCATAGAAACATGGCTTGGGTTTCTTTGCTCCACTCTTCTTGAGAGTAGATTGTCTGTAAGGTTGGAGTCTAAGATAGACCATGTCACCAACCTCAAATGTGTGCTCAACATGCTGCTGATCAGCGTACATCTTCTGCTAATTCTGTGCAAGATGGAGATTGTTCTTCAAGGACTTCAAAATGTCTTGACTCTGCTGCAACATATCCCTCGCTTAAGGGGCTTTGCTATCACCAGACATCAAATCAACAAAGCTAGGGGCCTCATATTCGTAAAAAACCATGAATGGAGACATTCTGATAGACATGTGGAAGGATGAATTGTAGCAATACTCTCCTAAATGAAGCCATCTCACCCAAGCTTTCTGCTGCTTCGAAACATAGTTTCTGAGATAGCCCTCCAACCACTTATTCACAATCTTTGTTTGTCCATCCGTCTGTGGGTGATAACTAGTGCTTGGAGTGAGCATTGTACCACTCAATCTGAAAACCTCTTGCCAAAAGGTGCTTAGGAACTTGCTGTCCCTATCACTCACAATGTTTTTCCGCAACCCATGAAATCTAAACACCTCATGAAAGAACAAATCTGCAATTTGAGCTGCTGAAAATGAACTAGTAATTGCAAAGAAATGAGCAAACTTGGTTAATCTATCAACCACAACATAGATACAATCTTTGCCTTGAGCTTTTGGCAACCCTGTGATGAAGTCCATCGATATACTTTCCCATTTTTGGTTGGGAATAGGTAGGGGCTGCAACAAACCAGCTGGAAATGTATGCTCATTCTTGTTCATTTGGTAAGTGTGACACTCTTTAATGTAGCACAAGACATCATCTTTCAACCCCTTCCATGAAATTTTTTCATGAATCTGCCTATAGGTCTTGAAATAACCTTGATGACCAGCATGTGGAATGTCACGAAAAGACTGCAAAATCTTCTTTGTGAGCTTAGTTTTAGGTACCAAAAAGATTCTCCCTTTGAAGTGTATCAAACCATCAACCACTTTGTACCTTTCATCATGAAAAGTACCTTCAATGATGCTGGTTGCAAATTGATTTTTGGCATAATCAGCAAGCAACACCTCCTTCCAATCAGTAGTAAGCTCACACAATGAGATAAAATGAGGTCTTCTAGATAGAGCATCCGCCACAATGTTGTTCTTGCCCTTGACATACTCAATGTCAAAATTGTAAGCTTGAAGCTTACTCACCCACTTTTGCTGCCTTTTGTTCAAGTCCTTCTGATGCATAAAGTGTTTGAGGCTATTGTGATCAGTTTTGACAACAAATTTGCTCCTCACCAAGTATTGTCTAAACTTGGCCAATGCATGCATGATTGCAAACATTTCTTTGTCGTAGATGGAGTAAGTCCTCTGAACACCTC
Organism: Sequoia sempervirens; assembly: GCA_007258455.2. NCBI lineage: Eukaryota > Viridiplantae > Streptophyta > Pinopsida > Cupressales > Cupressaceae > Sequoia > Sequoia sempervirens. Next base: position 65,678 of record VDFB02351109.1, read on the forward strand.
ATAGTTTTCTGCTCTCAAACACAATTGGATGTTTTTCTTGCATCAAAACAACACCAACTCCTTCTCTTGATGCGTCACATTGCAACTCAAATGGCTTGGTAAAATCTGGTATAGCCAAAACTGGACATGAACTCATAATTTGCTTGAACTTATCAAAAACACCTTGTGTTTTTTCTAACCATACAAAAGCTCCCTTTTTGGTGAGATCAGTAAGAGGGGCAACAATTTGAGAGTAACCTTTCACAAATCTTTTGTAGAAACCACAAAGACCCAAGAACCCCTTCAAATGCGTCAAGTTCTTTGGAGGTGGCCAATCCAAAATTGCCTTGATCTTTTCTAGATCAATTTTCACTCCTTCAGCACTAATTATGTGACCAAGGTAGAGCAGCTCCGTCATTCCAAATTCACATTTGGACTCTTTGGCAAACAAACTTTCTGATTCAAGGATGCTAAGCACTTCCTCCAAGTGCTTGAGATGTTCTTCCCAAGTCTTGCTGAAAATGAGAATATCATAAAAAAAATCAACACAAACTTCCTTAACTGCTTCTGAAAGATTCGGTTCATAAAAGACTGGAAAGTAGCAAGAGCATTAGTCAACCCAAATGGCATGACTAAGAACTCAAAATGACCATAATGGCACCTAAATGCCGTCTTCTCAACATTTGATCCCCTCATGCGAATCTGATAGTTGCCTGATCTTAGATCAATCTTCGAAAAGAACTTGGCTCCATGTAGCTCACCAATGAGCTCATCTATCCTGGGAATGGGATATCGGTTCTTGATTGTTTTTTGATTCAACGCACGGTAGTCCACACAAATGCGAATGGTGCCATCTTTTTTCTTCACAAGCACAACTGTTGAAGCAAAAGGACCCTTACTTGGGCGAATGAAACCCATCTCTAAGAGTTCTCTAATGTTCTTTTCAATCTCATCTTTTTGCTTCTTAGGATACCGATATGGGGTTGTAATAACTGGCTTGGCCCCTTCTTCAAGTTCGATGACATGCTCAGTCCCCCTTTCAGGAGGTCTCCCAGGAGGTAGATCAATAAAGACCTTACTCTTTTCAGTTATCAATGATTGAATATCAGGTGGATAGTGCCTCTTTGTTTCAATTGGATCAGCTGATAGGATCATACATTCCACTGCCCACTCAACTTGATCATGCCGAATCAGCCTCTCCATCCTTTTGAAAGATACAATTCGTGGGCTTTCGTTTGACATTCCTCTTAGCACCACCCTCTTTCCATCTGATTGAAACTTAACTCCATTGTTTGCAGATTTAGAGAGATCTCTCCAAGAGATCGTAGCCATTGAATTCCAAGTACAACATTCGTATATCCAATGCTAACAACGTAGAAGTCATCTTTGACTTCATAGTTGCCCAATTGCATAGACACTAAGTTACCGGTTCGGGTTCGGGGACGGGTTCGGGTACGAGAACCCGGTACGTGGGTACGGGCAAAATTTTTTTAGGGGTTTGGGTACGTATGGGTACGTGTGTGTGTATATATATATATATCTATATATATAATTTAATATATTATAAATCTATATATATGTATTATATATACAAAAAAATAAGAGAAATATAGAGAATTGTAAAACTAAATCATTTCATAGTATGATACTTGATCAACAAAGGTAATGAAAACTCAAATGATTAGACATTGATTTTTTGTTAATTTTATATCAATTCATTTGAATTCTCAATTCAGCTCTAATGTATTATAGATGATTATACCATGAATATGGTGAATGCCTTATCATATGAATATTTGAATTTTTCTATATGTTTAAATTTCTGCTATTTTTTCAATTGCTAACCCCTGGAAAAAAGGCCTCCTGTTCCCTGTCATCACTGAAATGTGTCCCACTGTTTCCTACCATTCCCATCTCAGAAACTTGGTGAACAAAGGTGTTTTTGTCAGACATGGATATTATATTTTAGGCTCCAAATCTAATGATGTAACAGAGGTTTGTAGAAGAGATGAAACTTCCTATCACGGTGGGCCGCAATAATCACATTTAAGGTGACTGCAAAATAATTATGTATGGGTGCATGTCCAAGGGGCTAAAAGATTGGCATCTGCATAGCATATTAGAAGATAGACAAATTGGTGAACATTTTGATTGTTTATCCTTTCAGCATTGTTTCCAAGAAACCAACTCTATTGCGGACCACCTAGTGAATGCCAAGGTAGGACTCCTACCTTTCACATCAAAGGTAAGTTATAAATGCTGAAATGTTAGAAGAAATTCCATGGTCCAATCCAACCTTTCATATTCCAGATTAAGATGTGCCATATTTCTCTTTGTATTTGGCGCTTTTGTTTTAGATTTTGGTTTTTTGGGGCATTTTGCATCTTTGTATGTTTTACTTGCATTTCTCTCTGGGTTTGAGACCATATCAAACCCACAACTAATTAATCAAAAAAAATAAAAAATTAACAGCACTAACAAGATCATCTACAACAATGGGAAAGGGACAATATAGTGGGCCAGTGCATATTAAAACAATTTTGCAGAAGCATTATCCCTGCTTTAACAAATTAGAATCTACAAAATCAGTTAATTTTTCCCCAATCTTGCACTACATGCAAACATTCATAAAGTATAAAACCAGAGAAGTCATAAAATTTATTATTAACAGGTTACAAAATTAAAAATCCAGAATCCATTTATTGATCATGATTTCTAAAACAAATGTACAGGTTATACATACAAAGTAAAATTTCACTCAAAATTTGCATCTTTTTCTTGTGGCCATTAATATAACAAAATCTGGTGACTTTCGAAAAAAATAATATCTGAAGAAATGCCCAAAAAGAACTTCCAGGTAACATACCAAATCCAACCAGCCAAAAGGTTAGACATGAATTTTCAAATCCAATGGCCAGTAAAACAAACATATAGATTTCTGTATGACAGCCAACTATTATTAACAATGTTGATGATGGGTTCATGCTGGGTACGTGTGGGTTTGTGCTGGGTACGCACAGGGTGCGTGCCCAGCACTGTGGGTTCGCCAGGGTTCGTGCACCCACGAACCCTGGCGAACCCACAGTGCTGGGCACGCACCCTGTGCGTACCCAGCACGAACCCACAGACGAACCCGAACCGGGTTCGAGGCCTGTGGGTACGAATCCGGTAACATAGCATAGACATGTTAGAAACCTTTCAATTGCAAGAGATATGAAACCCATCTGCTACAATGACTTCGAAACCTTCAAATTCTTCAGTTTTGAGTCTTCTCTTTGCAACCACCCCTTCGTCAATGAAATTATGTGTTGCTTCGGTATCATTCAAAGCAACAATTTGATACCCTCCAATACCACGAACCTTGAAAGATTCGTTCTTTTGAAAACTAGAGAGTTGGGCAATGGGCCCCCCAACTCCTTGCTCTTTGTTGGACTCTTTTGGAGCTCTTTCTTCTTTGCTGTCCCCAAAATCAGACTGCTGTTCTGAGAAATCAGATTCTGATCCAAAATCAGAATAGGCCTCCATGTGATTAGAATGACCTCTTCCATAACATCTATGGCCTTTAGTCCATGGTTATCTACATGTGTAAAATTTGCCATATTTTCTAAGCTTCTCACGAAGCTCATAATCCAACTTAGAAGGAAACTTCTTATGTAGATTTGAAGAGTGCTTCTTATCTCTCTTATGTGAAAAAGGCTTGGACTGAAATTTTGGCTTAGGGGCAGCCAACTCCATGCTTCTAGCTTTTTTGATAGCTTCATCAAGACTTGGTGGATCAAATGTTTTTACCCACCCCTTCAATGGTTCCATCAAACCTTCTGAGAACAACACAACAAGTCTTCTTTCAGTGATGTTGGGCACCATCACAGAAAGCCTTTGGAAATTTGCAATATATGCATTTCAATGAGCCATGTTGTTTCAGTTGTGCAAGCTCACAAAACTTCACTTCAGGATCTTTAGTATCAAACCTCTCAATCAGCCTGTTGGTGAACTCTTCGTATGTTTGAATGAGGTTGGGGCCAAGAGTGACCAAACCATGATACCACCACTCATGGGCAGCTCCTTCCAAGTGAAAAGTTGCAAACTTTATGGCATCTTCTTCAGGCATCGGTCTAAGAGAAAGGTAGTTGTCAAGCATTTGCACCTACGACCTTGCCGTACACTTATCATTGCCATCAAAATGGGCCAAGGTCACCTTTCCAAGAGCCTGATGATAATCTATTCTGGGAACCACAAGAGCACGGTATTCAGCTCTTCCACCATTCCTTCTGTTTTTTTGGTTCGTGAACTGATCAAAGGTCCATTGGTCTCTGAGATTAGGGGGTAAAGTGACATACTCCATGTAGGCTTGTCTTGCATCATTTGCAAAAGGTACTCCGGTCTTTGCCAGTGGTTCCTCCCTTTGAGTGAAGGTAGGGAAAAGAGGTCTAGAGGTTGAACCTCTAGTGAATGCCACATGCTGACCAATAGTTCTGTCTCTTCCATTGACCTCCAAACCATTGTTGCCATTGGTACCACTGTTTTCTCCAACATTGTTTTGTTGGGGTTGGGATGGATTTTGAGTCACTTGCTGATCCATTCTTGCTTGCAAACGTGACATCATATCTATCATATTATCAAATTTCCTTTCAGCTCTAGCTTTCCTTTCTTCCATTGAAAGTCTAGGACCTTCTGACATGTTTTCAATTGCTTTACTAGTATCTCTCAAAGCCTTTGAAAGTGTCTCTGCCTTTGGAACTGGTGGATGCTGATACTGAGTTCTTGCCTAGCTTTTGGTGTAGTATCTGGTTTCTCTGTCACACATCTAACAATTGAACTCTGATGGTCATAAGATGGTAGGATCTTGTCTCTGATACCACTGAAATAACCCCGTTACAATTTTTTCAATATTTCACATCAACAACTTCACCTGCCAGCATTAGCAAAACCAAAACCAGCTGATGAAAGTAGCCGTACACCAAGATCCCAATGATAGGCGAGGTGTGAGCATATGGCATTGGGATTGTTAGCTAATAAACTGAAATGATGGAAATACAATGATTATGCAATTCGACCACTTATTCAGCTGGAGTAGATTGACGGCTTAGCTGATTAGCATTATGAGGGTTACAAAGTGCATGAAAAGTAAAGTATGGGCGGCTTGCCGACCCCTTCCACTTGTTTAGCGGGCATTATAGAAAAGAAATGTTGAAAGTAAAGACGGCGAGGCTTGTCTTTTCTACAATCGTGAGAATTATAGAAGTAAAGTTGCAAAAGTAGAATGACTGAATCAATACTATTGATATCAGTCTTACAATAAGATATAATCTGCAAATAACAATGAGATAATGCTGTCCAATCACTCCAAAATATTATAGAATGTTCCTCCAAAATTCTCAAGCACACAACTATGAAAAACCAAACCAAAACTCAAACTTCTGACAATCTGATATACCAAACCAACAAGCACTAAACTCAGACCAGCAAGCATGAAACACTCCTAAATGCTTCTAACTCCTCCAAAACTCATTGGATTAACATGAAATAGGATGCAAATGAAACTAGGAGAGATGGTGACCAAGTCAAGATACTGAAACTGCATCAAACACCTAACAATGAATTAAGCACGAATCCCAATGCAATGACAGGCATGGTACGGCCTGGAAACAGGGGCGACCTTCAATAGAAATTCCAATACTTCATGATAAAATTTGAAAACCAGCAGAGACGGATGCCTAGGCCATAGGAATGGAATGATCCACTACCCAAAACCAACAAAAATTTGCCTAATGAGTTATGAGCGAAAACCACCTACAGCCAAACCAAAAACTAGCAACTGGAAACTGACAAAAACATCAAAGAACTTTAAAAAACTTCAAACATCTTCATTACAATGAACTCCATTTGTTCTTGAGTGTAAGGAACAACCTTTTCTCTTAGCTAGTTGCTATCTTTCAAGCAAGAAACCAAGATAGCTAGGAGTTATGCATTCCTCGAAGCAATTCAATCACCATTTCGGCAACACTTCGTTAAAATTTCTTCATGGATAATTGCAAATGAAGGCCAAGGCTCATATTTATAACTTCTCTCCTCAATTCAAGTCCACTTTTCCCTCCAATTAGTGCACCTATCTCAAATTCACATTCATCTTCAATAATTTGCAATTTGTATTTCATTTATGTTGGTGTAATTAATAATTTAATTACACTTTGCATAAGTTTACTTAGGCAATATTTTATTTCCTAGGTTGCATTTAGTTATCTTTATCTAGTTGAGCTATCTTTTTGCTTAAGTTAGGTTTAGGGTTGTGCATGTCTTGCTTTTTTGCATGCTTGCCTTTTCAAAGGCTTTTGTATCATTTGTAAATCAATTACATTCAATAATCAATATTCTGGTTTTGCTTGCACATTCTTGCTTGAGGGTTTACAAAACATCTTTTCTTTTGTTCTGGATATCTGTTGCATGTGATAGGTGATTGCATGTAGGTGAATCTTGGTGACTGTGAAGTTGGTTTTTCAACTTCTACATGGTATTAGAGCTCCAGACCTGTGGCTTCCTATTCGTAATTTGAAGATATTCTCTCACAGCGTCTTTTTCTGTGCAAGGGGTTCAAGCCAGACCGCCTTTTTGTGGATCTGGGGATCGCCTAATTTTCTGGGCATTTTTGGACAAAATGAACCTCGCCAATGAGTCCGTAGCGCCCAAAAACCCCTATTTTCATATAAATTTTTTCCATTTTGGACACAGTTGAACTAGAAGGCATTTTTTTTTTTGCCCCAAAGCCGTACGCTCCCAGGGCACATAGATCGAGGCAAAATTTGAAAAAAAAAAACAGCGGAATGTTTGCATGGCTAGTTGAAAAAAATCCTGCCACCAGAGCTCAGCCCCACAGCCACTTGTGGGCCACCTACCCATCGCTCCGCCGCCCCTCACCACCAGTCTGCCACTGTACAGCTCCCGTGGGCTTATTTGCCAGGCCAAGGTCACGTTGGGACCGGGAGTTCCGCCGTTTAGCTCCCCGCCGGACTCAGCCCCCGCCAGGGTCACATCCGTGACCAGGAGCTGCGCTCACACCCACCAGCGGATTTTTTCTGAAGCTTGTGGTCATGTGGAGGACCGAGGGCCAGCGCTAGGGGGCCAAGTTTTTGCCCCTGTTTAGTGTAGAAGTGCCTTTTTATAGGCCTTTTTTTCATTTTCTCATAACTTGGGCAAATAGAGGCCTTTTTTCGCAAAACGAGATATCGTCAGAAAGCTGGTTCGACGCTCTATCCAGTGGTGGAGGTTTGATTTTTTGATTTCGCTATTTTGATGTCGTTTTTGCTTGTCAAAGTCAGAAGTTGCTGTTTTCACTCCGAGAGGTGTAACTTTTGTGTCCTGACTCCGTTTTGTGAAAACAAATAGGCGTCAGAAAGCTGGTTTAGTGCTCTACACAGATCTTAGACTTGTTTTTTCCAGAATTTTTACCAGGTATCTGATATTCTTATTTGATCGCAGCCTTTACTTTTTCAATTATTTTCTTGGGAAGCATGCAATCAGGCATTTTTTTGAGATCAACGAGCATTGTTTTTTCCTTTGAGAGTATATATTGTTGTTTTCTGTCATGGATACACATAATATTGCACCCCTTACTCCATTCAACTATTTTGGTTGGAAAAAACTAATGGAGATTCATTTGAAGCACAAAGGGTTGTACAGGGTAACCATGGGTACAAAAATTGAACCTACAGGTGCTACTAAAAAGAGAAAGTGGTTTAATAGATGTGATGAAGCTTATGGTACATTGTCTGTTTTTTTCATTTGACCTCCTTTTTCATATTGAGTCTTGCACTACACCCCATGAGATCTAGACTACTTTAGAGTCTTTGTTTGGGAAGCAGGATACTATGAGAGGATTTCAGTTAGAGAATGAGCTTATTGGCTTAAATCTTAGGGATTTTGACAGCATACAGGAGTTTTTCACCAAACTCAAGCCTCTTAGATTGCAGTTGTTACAGTGTGGTGTTCAGAAGGAAGACTCTCAATTGATATTGTCCATTCTTTCTAAGCTTGGACCAAATTATTCAATTTTTGTATCTACCTTTTATGCCACTAAGGATGCACTTGGTACAAAATTCACTATGCCATCTCTTGATGACTTTGCTTCATCTCTCACTCAAGAGCAAGCTAAGTTAGCTAGCATAGGTACAGTGAAACCTTCTTCTTCATCACAGGCACTTATTGCATCATAGGAGCCCAAAGATCAGAACGCTTCTACAGGCAAAGGAAAGAAATAGAAACAAAAGGATTCCAAACCTCATGAGCAGCAAAAGGAGTCCTCAGATTCATCCTCCTCTTCTAAGGGGAAATCATCTTGGAAGGAGAAGGGTCCATGTGCATATTGCAAGAGGGAAGGACATGCAGAACATAGTTGCTACAAGAAGAACATTGATGAGCTAAAGCATCTTCTTTAGAAACATCAGATTGATTTGCCTTCTAGGATGTCTGCATCATCTTCTTCCCCTCATTCTTATTCTTCAAAGCAGCATGACAGGGGCACAACTGGTTTACAGACTTCATCAAATATGAAGGAACATGCTCTTTGTGCTTCTTCAGGTGTTGGATCAAGGAGATGGCTTCTAGATTCAGGAGCATCTCATCATATGGCATCTTCATAGTCCATGTTCACTTCCTTTGAGCCTTGCACTCTGTCTCCTATTTTGATGGGAAACAATACTTACATGAGTGTTACAGGGAAGGGGTCTATTAGTTTTGGGGACAACACCTTTCAGGATGTCTTGTGTGTTCGTCACTTGACAAATAACCTTCTTTCCATCTATTAGATCACACATGGAGGCAATGGGAGATTTGTGGAGTTCACACTTGATTCAGTTATCATCAGAGACTTAGAGAGTAGAGTAGTTATTGCTACTGGGGTGGTGGATCACTCATCTCGGTTGTATTCCTTTACAGACTTTGCTATTGATGGTGCTTCTGTTCTTACAGTTGTTCATCACACTTCTAGTGTGAATTATCAAAGTAGGTGAAGACTGAATAGGAACCTCCAAAGATGAATGATCAACTAGGTCCTGTTGCACTAAAACGGAAGAAACCACATCTGTAGTCATAGAAGTATCAACAATTGCAACAGGAGGTGGAATAGAAGGCTCAAGAACAGGATCCAAAGTAAGAACTCCAATGTTCAAGAAGCCAGATGTCTCCTCTGAATGATGATTCACACTAGAAGTGTGATGGACAACTGTAAGAACAGAAGCACCATCAGTAGCAAAGTCTGTAAAGGAATACAACCGAGATGAATGATCCACCACCCCAGTAGCAATGACTACTCTACTCTCCAAGTCTCTGATGATAATTGAATCAGGTGTGAACTCCACAGATCTCCCATTGCTTCCATGTGTGATCTGATAGATGGAAAGAAGGTTATTTGTCAAGTGAGGAACACACAAGACATCCTGAAAGGTGTTGCCCCCAAAACTAATAGACCCCTTCCCTGTAACACTCATGTAAGTATTGTTTCCCATCAAAATAGGAGACATAGTGCAAGGCTCAAAGGAAGTGAACATAGACTGTGAAGATGCCATATGATGAGATGCTCCTGAATCTAGAAGCCATCTCCCTGATCCAACACCTACTTCACCTTCACCTTCAGAGATTGCATTCATGAGGCCTCTTCCCTCTCACTTCTTTCAGGAGATGCAGTTTCTTCAGTTTTTTTGGAGCTACTTCATTCTAGGGGGGCTATGTGATCTCTTCATTCCTCTCTTGGTGTTCATTGATGTATCTTTGTGATGGATGGTGTCCTTGGGGGGTCTTATGGAGTCCTCCATCTTTCATCACTTAGTTGTTTTTCGCATTCTATTTTGTGGAGGAGTTTTATTCCCACATGGTTTTCTCCTTTACCCTGTTTGATTTAGTTTGCATTGCATTGCATTTGTAAATGGGTACCTGATCAGGCCTTGTTGCTGGGACTCATCTTTTGCATAATAATTTGCTTCTCCCTAAGTTGCACTTATGGGGGGGTGTTCGTGTAATTAATTATTTAATTACACTTTGCATAAGTTTACTTAGGCAATATTTTATTTCCTAGGTTGCATTTAGTTATCTTTATCTAGTTGAGCTATCTTTTTGCTCAAGTTAGGTTTAGGGTTGTGCATGTTTTGCTTTTTTGCATGCTTGCCTTTTCAAAGGCTTTTGTATCATTTGTAAATCAATTACATTCAATAATCAATATTTTGGTTTTGCTTGCACATTCTTGCTTGAGGGTTTACAAAACATCTTTTGTTTTGTTTTGGATATCTGTTGCACATGATAGGTGATTGCATGCAGCAATACCTAGTTGATCATTCATCTTTGGAGGTTCCTATTCAGTCTTCATCTGCTTTGACTTCTTCATTTGTTGAGCTCACACCTGTTTCTGTGGAGACATCTTGGGCAACACCAACAATTTAGACCCTTCTCCAAGTTGTCCCTTTTCATGAAGGTAATAAACTTATCCAAAATGCAAATAATCCTCTAAGTTAGGCGTCCAAAATATTAAAATGAAATACATTAATAAAATTCACTTATCTCTCCACTAAGGCGTCCACCATGCCTTAACAATATTTCACTTTATAAAAATATTTTACCTCACTATGAGAAGCGCCTAAGCTCTGACCTGCCAAAAATAACTCCAAGAGTGAAGGAGACCAACTGCTCAAGCTGATCTGCTTGAAATAGCCTCTGAACTGGCCTATTGAAACCCTACTAAAAATAGCACTTACTAAAAATAGCATACTGCTAAAATATTAAGTGTGTCCAAATGCATTTTAACCACATTTCGAGCAATCGTCGCAACTTACTAAAAATAGTAAGTCCGGGAAAGTCCTCTGTTTCAATTGCATGTCACACCACCGTGAAGCTCTCAAAAAACCTAGAAGGAATCCATAATCCAAACTGCCAAATTCCAACATGCAAGCCTCCAAAACAGCCAAAACATCCTCCTAGAAAATAGGAAACCCTAATTACTACTCTTGACTAGCCTATGTGCCTCCGGAATAGGCTAACGTCCAACTGCACAGATCATTGCTGAGAAGGGGACATTACAATGTAACTCAACATGGGCTTATGTAATAGTTTGTTGAAGTTTGATTTGTATGAAAGTAGAACTACTTAAGGAGAAAAGCTTAGGAGAAGAAGACCCTTCAATGAAATTATCTACTCTAGATAGTACATATGGGAGTGAATTTGTTCCACAAGACAAAGTTCACTAGATCAGTTTTGAAATATTTTGTTGACTTTAATGTCATTTTTTGGCTTTTAAGGAATTGACTATCCTAGGTCAAGAAGATATCTTAGTGTAAGATAATCTTAATCCGTCTTTGTATCTTACTTATTCCTAAATTTTTGTGACAACCAGTGATGGCCACATGTGGATTTCTCTTTAAAAATCAAGTTGTATTGTTAGATTCTATCCATAACTATGTTGAGTTGTCACGATTGTTTGTTTCTTCCTTTTGATTGCTTGATTTCTCAATGGGTGATAATTGTTTATTGATTCATACCTCATATTCATTTCTTGGAGGAGTCACTACTCTTCATGGCTGCCCTTGATAGCAATACTTTACTTCCAAGTTGATTGTTAGATTCATTTCCTATTGATGGTTTCTTTACAAGGAGTCAATTTCCCCTTTTTATATCTAATTGTTGAGGGAGTCATAATCTTTCATATTTGAAGAGTCACAACCTTTCACATCAGGATTCACACCTTTTCGCTTAAATAGTTACATCTCCTTATTATTCAATTTTAGATAAGTTAATTTGTTAGTGTTTCTCAACTCAAGAAGCATTTTGACAGACAAGTTTTTAACATTTTCATAATTTTTAAGCATAAAGTAATCATAAACACACAAGGAGTAATCTTTTGTTGAAGACATATTAGGCATGAAGCAAGCAAATGGATATACTTAATACATGTAGCATGCACGTGAAAGACACATAAATACACCCGAGATATGAAGCATGCACATAAATACACGTAAGTCATGAAGTATATGTCTGAATACACGTTGGTCACAAAGTATACCCATGAATACACATAGTCGCAAGGTATACAGATGAATGCATGTAAGTTGCAAGGTAGACACATGAATACAAGTAAGTCACAGAGTATATGCATGAATACACGTAAGTTACAAAGTATAAATACGCGTGAGTCACAAAGTACACGTACGTTTGCAAAGTATACACTTGAATACACGTAAGTCACATAGTATACACTTGAATAAATGTAAGTCACAAGTATACACTTGAATACACGTAAGGCACAAGGTATACACTTGAATACACATAAGGCACAAAGTATACACTTGAAGTCACAAGGTATACGAAAGGTATACACATAGCTGCATGAACACAAAGTACACATGAATATATGTAAGTCACAAAGTAAGTCACAAAGTATACACTTGGATACATAAGTCACAAAGTATATACTTGAACATATGTAAGTCACAAAGCACACTCATGGATACACATAAGTCACAGAGTATTCTCATGACTACACGTAAGTCACAAAGTATACATATGGATACACGTAAGTCACAAAGTATTCACATGAATACACGTACGTTGCAAAGTATACACTTGAATACACGAAAGTCACAAAGTATACATCAATACATGTAAGTCGCAAAGTATTCACATGAATACACGTAATGCATAAAGTATACACATGAAGCATGAAGCATACATGTAATACACAAAGTATACACATAAGTATACGTGAGACATGAAGCATGAGGCATACATGTAAGATAGGAAGCATGAGGCATACACATGAATAAATAAGTATACATAAGAAGCATGAAGCATACACGTGGTTATACACATAAATACACGTGAGACATGAAGCAAGAAGCATACACATGAATACATGAAGCATGCACGTAAGTCATGAAGTATATGCATAAATACAAAGTATACACATGGAAGGCACACACATATAGAAATGCATTATTGGCCTACTTAAGAAGAAGGTTGAATAGTTAATTTTAATTGAATGACGGTTAAAGTAGGTATGTCACACAGGCTGGCAGGAACATGCTCTGATACCACTTGTAATGTCCCCTTTTGGGATCACTTTATACTTTGCCCTGAAATCACAATTCCAAATGAAACCAATAGCAGATTATAGTTAAAGATATAATTCCCTACTCAAAATTGAGATGGTGTAAATCTGGTTATGGAAACCTGCAACCATGTTAGATGAATATGACATGAAATACATTTAATTCTAAGTCTAAGAAGATTATATGTATCAATATAACGAGTCTCAAGGACTATGTGGGCTCAACCATAACGAGGAAGACGTGATGAGGTGCCCTAAGTATCCTCTACCCTAGGCCCAACAGCAGGACCTTATCCTCTGTGGCCTCATGTGGTCCTTAACCATCATCATGAGGTGGTATACCTAGTGAGGGCTTTACACCGTTCCCCTCCATCATGCCAAACTTTCCCCTTATGATTGAAGGTCCTTTTTTATTTACTCCAACAATTGATTCAAGTGGGGATAGTTGGGAGGCTGCAATAGGGTGTCCTAGATCCTCAACTCTAGGCCCAAGGATAGGACCTTATCCTTCTTGGCCTCATGTGGTCCTTAACCGATGGTCCTTAACCATCATCATGAGGTGGTCTCATCTGGTCCTTAACCGACGGTCCTTAACCATCATCATGAGATGCCACTCCCAGTGAGGAATCATTCGTCGTTCCCCCTCCTTGTAGTCCTGCCTCATAACTTCATGACCAATTATTGCCAGAATCATATCACTGTTCATAACATCAATAATATGGGCTATATTGGCATCAATTATCAGTGTTTTAATTGGTATAATTGTATGTATATATATATTTTACTGTTATTGCATAGACAATTATCATCTATTAAATAAGCATAGACAACTATTATTGCGTACCATAGGGAGTGACTATTTTACTGTTCTGATTGAACCGGCTGCAATGTTGTATGCTTTAACTATTATTGATGCTCAGATCTGATCCTTTATGCCTGGGCTGCAAATGTGTTCTGGAGGGTGTTTTTCTGCCTTAATCTCCAAGAGATAATGCTTCTTGCTTATTCGGTTATGTTTCAGAAGATATTTCCATATCAGACTTCTTATTTCTTCTTCTCAAATCTGAGTATGTCATATTAATGTATCTGCTGCTATGCTCAGGAAAGACTCCTTGTAATGTCCCTTACCGGACCTGTCCTAGAATTTGCTTGTTGATTATGTTTAGGGGTTCTTCTATCAAATGAATTTTCTCCTAATTCAATGATCCTTAGATTCAAACCCTGTAGTCACCAAATTAACACATTTTTTTGTTAGCATTAATATCTAAACATCCAAAGTATAAGCATAATTACAAGAGTAATAATGAAACCAGAAGAGGAGTGGTGTGAGTAGATCTGCCAGAAGCTGTCCATCTAAGCCCAAGGGCACAAGCATACTAACAGGATGACCCACCCCTTGGCCCCGAGTTGAATGTCCAGCTCAGATCATTCCATCCCCGGAGTGGCGTGCTTAGAGGAAACACTTACACTTGCTTTCTCTACATCCCGTCATCACCTCAAAAGACACATGACCTATTGGGGAAAGCCAGCGGAGCTTATAAGTGGCCTAGGCCTACCGCCCCTCCATGGCCACAGCGGATTGTTAAGCGGGACCCCCACCCCTCCATGGCCGCAGCGGATTGTTAAGTGGGGTTCTTAGGCACCACTTTTCTCAGGCCCTTTCCCCTAAATAGGCTTAAAAACACATAGAAGACAATCTTTACACAATCAAATACATATGGATTTTCCTCAAGTCAATATAAACAATATTTAACATCATAATAAAACTAAAGAAATCATTATTCTAACAATTTGCACAATAATATTTACTATATATATCTAAAGAAAGCATTACCTCTATGATTAGACCTATAATATCTACTATATGTATGCATCCTTGTTTGTATCTAACCACGCATAGTTCTAATGGTAATTCTTCCTACTGATATATAAGTAACACTTGTTCCTATATCCAAATCGGGGTTAGTGACTATATATATATATATATATACGTATCTATGGTATGTTTATCTCCTCTTAATAACGCAAGGAAACCCGTCATAGCATACGGCAATGTAAGTTATTCAAAACATATTAGAATGAAGTTCGCAACTATCTCAAAGCTTGATTTCTCAGCCGGGATGGATCAGACAGATCGGTTTCTAGAGATCATGGACTATCGCTGGCCCAGAAAACGCACAATATAATTTCTAATATATGCAATCAGTATTGTTACGATTATCGATTTAATATTTGGATATTAGAAGATTAATGGCTAAGTGGGAATCCCTCACCTGAGCCGCTATGCTTCTCCTGTTGCTCTTTGCTTTCTTAGCTTCCTTTCTCCTCTCTTCGATGCCCCCCTGGACGACCATCGAAGACCCTATTTCTAGGGTATGATGCATCGCGACTTTCAGCCAGACGCCTCTGGGCAAAAGGAGGTGTCTTTTCATCAGTTCCATTATGCTCTATCGGCTTTGAAAGTATCTGCTCGAGGGATGACAATATTCGTCAAGTGTAAATTATTTATTTATTGATTTATTTATTTTTAACCCGCAAGTGCCTTGCATTGATCGATATTTTGAAGGGCACTTTCCCTTCCACTGATGCTATACCTATTTATTGAGTTTTGAGTAATCGCCCAAGTGAATTATTCAATTATTTTATATTCATTCCCTTTAGATATTATTATTTATTATTTCTTTATTATTATACTTTTAAATGCTTTATTTCATGTTGTTACAATTATAATATAATAATAATGTTAAATGGGAATTTCTTATACATTTTAAATTGTCAATATTATGATTGTGATAACATTTGAATTTTAATTTACAATATATTATAATTATAATATTGCCTTTGGCAATTATAATTATATTGGATGGTTATCTTTAGTGTCATGATACTAGGGGTATGACAGTGATACCAGAAGAGAGGAGAAAGGAAGCTAAGAAAGCAAAGAGCAACAGTTGAAGCATAGCGGCTCAGGTGAGGGATTCCCACTTAGCCATTAATCTTCTAATATCCAAATATTAAATCGATAATCGTAACAATACTGATTGCATATATTAGAAATTATATTGTGCGTTTTCTGGGCCAGCGATAGTCCATGATCTCTAGAAACCGATCTGTCTGATCCATCCCGGCTGAGAAATCAAGCTTTGAGATAGTTGCGAACTTCATTCTAATATGTTTTGAATAACTTACATTGCCGTATGCTATGACGGGTTTCCTTGCGTTATTAAGAGGAGATAAACATACTATAGATACGTATATATATATATATATATATATATATATATATATATATATATATATATCTATAGTCACTAATCCCGATTTGGATATAGGAACAAGTGTTACTTATATTTCAGTAGGAAGAATTACCATTAGGACTATGCGTGGTTAGATACAAGACCGTCACAAGGATGCATACATACGGTAGATATTATAGATCTAACCATAGAAGCAATGCTTTCCTTAGATAGTAAATGTTATTGTGCAAATCGTTAGAATAATGATTTCTTTAGTTTTATTATGATGTTAAATATTGTTGATATTGACTTAATGAAAATCCATGTGTATTTGATTGTAAAAGATTGTCTTCTCTGTGTTTTTAAGCCTATTTAGGGGAAAGGGCCTGAGAAAAGTGGTGCCTAAAAAACCCCACTTAACAATCCGCTGCGGCCATGGAGG
>VDFB02351110.1:0-25388 GCA_007258455.2 Sequoia sempervirens
TTCACTTGCGGCATTGAAATAAGCAGTTGCGTTGCAACATCGCAATTGCGGCTTTCGAGCGGTCAGTTGCGATTCGGTTTAGCACTTGCGTCGCACCAAAAATCGAATGCGGCGCAAACCGCCGGTGCGGCTTGTTTGTTCTATGCACTTGCGCCGCGACGCATCAAATGCGGCGAACGCGAAGTCACTTGCGGCTTACGCGAACGCATATGCGTCGCGGCGCATCCGTTGACTAACCTAGAAAGCATTAAAAAGCACGTAAATCGAGAAAATGACAAAGAAAGTTTAGGGTACATACCGCCGGTCCTGAGCCCTCTGGCCATCTGAAGGTCCTCACAATCTCTCCGCGGTGCTCTGTCACTGGAATAACCATCGTAGCTGCTGTGTCTTTCGCTCTGAGCTCTCAGGATTTGCAAGGTGAATAGTGAAAGTGAATTGAGTTTTACCCCTTTGACCACCTATTTATAGGGTGAAAATGACATTTTTCAACTGCAGTCTATACTGGAGGCTCATTTCCGCCCCTTCGACCTCCCCGTAAGTTGCTTTAAACATGTCAGAATCTGAAACCGACTGCGCCGCTGTTTTTCTGACCACCAAATTGATTTATCGGGACCTTTTGCAAATTTTTCTAGCGCCGACCCAAAATTTGAAAATTTCCCGAGGGGGCAAGAATACTCCGTACCTTCACTGGGGCATATTTTGACTTAATTTTCTTTGTCACAATATGACAAACGACATTATGACAAAGAGGGGCAAAATGTAGACACCTAAAAATGACCTAGGCCTGCAAGCTTCATTTTTACCACTTTCGTCCTAGCATAATTAAGCTATTTAATTATGTCCTTGGTCCACATTCGACTATTGATTAAATAATTCATAATTATTTAATTAATTCATGTCATTTGTTCCTCCTTGATTATTAAATAAATAAATATTGTTTATTTATTTAATACATCACTAATTATCTAAAGTCTTCCTTTGATTAAATAAATTTCATAATTTATTTAATTTCCCTTTACCATTTATGTCTTCTTGATTAATTAAATAAATTTTATTTATTTAATTACGTCACTAATTAAGTCCCCTTCTTCTAAAAAATTAAATAAATTCTTTTTTATTTAATTCTGTCCATTTTCCACTATAATTAAATAATTTATTTAATTATTTAAATATTCATTAGCTTTTTCTCCCATTAAAATTAAATAAATTTGATTTATTTAATTTAGCCATTCTCTTGAATTTTGAATTAAAATCATTATTTAATTTCAAAATAATTCTTTTATCACATTCCTCCATAATTGAATAATATCTTTATTATTTAATTACTTGCTAGTTATCTGGAGTAAATAAATCTTATTATTTAATTTCTCCAGCAACCTCTTTGTCCGTGCCAGCCTTATCTTCCAATTTAATTCTTGACTTTTGACTTCTCATTTAATTTTGACCGTTGATTGAATTATTTCATAATTCAATCTCCACCCTTCATCCTTACCTGTTGCCCTAATTTTGACCTAACCCTAATGCACACAGCAATATTCAATCTTAAGCATTGATCTTAGGGTTCCTGTCATCTTTTCATCCTGGCCACACGTTCAAAATTGCAATTTTTATAAAAGGGCAATTTTGACCTCATTTGGGTCTCTCTCTCAGTCTTTAGCTCTCAGTCTTTAGCTCTCAGTCTTTAGCTCATTTTGACTTCTTGCATTCTTAGTCTATGTCAATTTGCTGTCAACTTAGGTCATAGTCATTAACAGTCATAGCCATTTTAGCTCATTATAGGGTTATTTTTATTTTTCTGCAAATCCTTCAACACTTGCATAGGGCTTAGTCTTTAGTCATAGTTGCTCATAAATCTGAGGACATTGTTATTTATCTGCAAGCTAGGAGGTGTAACAGAGGTTAATCATGGAAGGTGGAGACATAGGGTAACACTATCCCTTTTGTCTTCACCTCACTTCCATTGTACTTTGTTATTTTCATAGGATTTTCTGTTATTGTGCTAACCCACTTAATAATATATTTTAGGATTTTCCCTTGATTACAGAATCAGATTCACCATAGACCATACTACTTGTGGATGCTAAAATCTGCAAAATGTGGTTAGAAATTTAATAATAAAATCTACATAATCGTTAGTATTTCAACAACAAATCAAAATATTTAACATCCTTATGAAATAATACATCATGTTCAAAATGCAAACAAATGACAAAAGATATAAAGCAAAAGCATAAGAAAACATGATGCAAACTATCTCATATTGGATTGGTGTTACATGTGCTAGTAACCCTTTCCCAATCCTTGATTGATAAGCTAATGATGAAATTTCTATGGATATGGAGATGCTAAATGGACAAGATCAAATCTCAAAGAGAATGACCTTGCATCAAGTTGTGTAGATGATGGATATTATGAAGTGAAATGGACAAGATCAAATCTCAAATGAAGAGAGTGACCTTGCAAGAGATTGTGGAGAGATGGTGAAGGGTTTGATAAGAGATGAAGCCTCTATTTTATAGATTTTCAAAATGCTAAGTGTTGAAAATGGACCAATGTGGGACAAAGATCAAGCCAATAAGATAAGGCCACTTGTCAAGTGATGATAGGCCAATGGTTGTGCAAGATTTGGGAAAAGTGCCCATGAGAGGGAAAATTTGAATTCAAATTTTGCAATGAATGCTGAGTTTGACTTTGGAAGGGGACATGTAAGAGACATGTAAGACCTCATAAATATACGGTAGATTGTACATGTCCATTTGGGGAGATTCAAACTTGGAGAATATTCTCCCTTTATGCCAAGTTGAAAATAAAGATTTTGATTAATCAATTAAATGCAATTTCATGTGCAAGTGGGTGAGATTAGCATTAGATTTAATCATGATTAATTAGCTAGGATGATGATTAGGGTGTTTTGACTTTTATGACTTAAATATTTGATTTATTTAAATCAGAAAATGGTGGAATATGATTTGGGTTTGAATTAAATAAAGTTCTGATTTATTTAATTAAATGGATGATGCAAGATGAAGGTGGAATGATGATTTATGAGAGATGAAATGGTATTATTTGATTGACCTTTGGATTGACTGATTTGCGATGAATGGATTTGTTATATTTGATCCAATTCAATGGCGGATGAATATGCATAATGCTAATTTGGCGTGTGTCTACATTTTGCCCTCTTTGAAGCAATGTACTTGATGCGTTGGTTCAAAGAATAGACTTGTCGCGATCAAAACTTTAAAAAATTTCTGATTTTTTTAGATGCCCTAGTGGAAAGTACACTAGTACATTGCCCCCTTGAGAGATCGAGTGAAAAGATTCGATTTGAGGTTCGATCTCATGATAAAGAGGTTCAAAATGGATGGTTATGGGCGGTGATGCAAATGAGATGATTTTAAGATGCTTAGAATATAAATCTATTATCCTAAACAACCGTAATATTGATATGATGTGAATGAATGAGATGGGATGATGTAGTAATATCACTATGATTATGCAATGGATGATTTATATGAGAGACTATGGATCTATATTATGATGATGATTATGCAATGCATGTGAAATGATCGATGTTTCCCTATGATGTATGATATGGATGATAATAATGATATCTCTTGTTTTGTGGATCACGGGGATGGATGCATGATGGATGCATTGGTGATGATGATGTTAGTGCGGAAATGAGATGATGACAAGAGGATCAACAAGCCAACATTATGAGAGATGATGATGAGAAATGATGATAAGAAATGAATGATAGATGGATGATTTGCTTATCAAGGATTGGGATTTTCAAAGGGTCACTTACTTTATGTTTGATAACACGCCTAAGCACGATGCATCAATGTATAAAGGACCAGGATGGCATTGTACTTAGTGTGATGGACTTTGAATCAACAAGTAGATAGGAGTATTCTTGTTCTGCGACATACGGAAACCTTGCTAGGATGCACTTTAGAAGTTTAAACACCTCGGACCATGGAAAGGTATAGCCAATCAATGCAATAGTTAACAAGCTGTCCAAAACATCCTCTATACATATCTAATAGAGCAAGTATTCACCAAGGTTATTTTACAAGAATGTCCAACAAGCACAGTAGACAAAAGATAATGAGCATTTGCCCCATTCCTATCTCTCAAATCCTTCATTTGGATATCGCCGAGAGAGGTCCTTGGGAATAAGGTGCAATAAGATAAATCAAAAGAAAAGATCAAGTACACAAACAAGCCAATGTTCTTCATACCTTCAGCCAAAGGGATGTGTTTTGATAGGATAAGAATCCAAGGTGATATCCAAAATGATGCCCATTGTCAGAACGATATATCATAGGACATGCATTGTGGAGGATGATGATGGTTGATAAGTTGATTGATAGGCTGTTGATATAAGGTTGACTGACATGTTTGCGACTGATCACAAGTTTGATTTTGTGTTCAATGGTTCGTTGTTTCGATTTTGATTTTACGATTGAAGCTTGATTTTGTTGCCTGCTATGATTGTTCCTATTTGTGTTGCCAAAGGATGAAGGTGACGATCAGTTTATTATGGATGATTGAATATTGCGGGTGCAAGCGAGATGAGATGGATGGATTTTTTCAAATATTTGGATGTTTTTGACATTTCGAAATGTTTTGAGGCTTTTTTTGGTGTTTTTGAGATTTTACCAATGTTTTGATTTTTGATTTTCTGAATGTTTTTGGATTTTGATGTTTTTTGAATGTTTTTGGATTTTGATGTTTTTCAAATGTTTTTGGATTTTGATGTCTCGGGGGCTGATCAAAGATTAGCCTTGCCTACGTTTAAGCTCAGAGACGACGTAGTTTGGATTTCAATGTTTTTGATGTTTTCTGCTTTTTTGAGTGTTTTTTGGATTTTTTCGATGTTTGGATGTTTTTGGATTTTTCGCATGATTTTGACGATTTGGATATGGACGTGTGTGATGATATTAGTGCTATGTTTGGGACTTTGCTGAAAACCAAGCTAAGGTTGATTGATCGGGTTGATGGATTGATGATGATGATAACATTGTTGAGAATGCACAACAATGCAAGGATAGTGTTAAGCAACACAAGGATTGGGAAAGATATCCTTAAGATGATGATGGATTGATGATGATTTGATCAAGACTAATGATGATAACATTGTTGAGGATGCACAATAATGCAAGGATAGTGTTAAGCAACACAAGGATAAGGACGAATATCCTAAGATGATGATGGATTGATTGGATTTGATTGATCAGGATCGATGAAGCTTGATTTGGAACAAAAGTTGTTCAAATGATTTGACGTGATGTTAAAGGATGCGTTAGATGTGACTGATATTGATTGCTTGGATTGATGTTCGATGAATGATGAAGATTGATAAGGAACATCTTCTTGTCAAAATATGCCATGGGCTAGTGATTTGGATTTTGGATTGCAGATGCTTGACCAATTTGATTTCATGTTTTCCAATGTTCGGATCGCCACATAAGCTGGAGGCTATAGACCAAGATTTATTCTCGAAGCAAGATGTACATATCTGCCCCCAATGTCTAGCAACGTATGGAATGCAATGGATGGATGCTTGGATAAGTGTATGGATGGATGGATATGGTAAGCACGCAAAGTATGCCAAGGATTTATCTTGCGATAAGATAAGGTGCTCAAATAACGAATGCTCATTTGGATAATGCTTCATGACTCAGATAACATAGGATAGGATAGGATCAATGAAAATGACCCATGTCAAGATGTTTACCGTAAGCAAGCATAAAGTGTGCTCCAAAATTTCATCAAGATCAAGATAACTTGCATGATGGACGTAGATGGATAAAGATGGATTGGATAAATGGCTTATGGATGGATGGACTTATTATGGATAAGATGGATGGAATGCTTGATTTATTATGGATGGGATGAAATGATTTCATCTGAACTGGCGCACGTAGATGCTTGATTCCACACATGACGCCTATTTTCCAGGTTTTCATCATGGTCTTGCCCAAAGCACCGTACATGCGGTTTTCACTAGAGGACAATTTTTTTCTTTACTGTTTTCAATCCTTTTTCTAATTTTTTTGGATTTTTTGCTTTTTTTTGCTTTTTTTGATTTTTCTAAAAGATTTATGCTGAACCACCTAGTGGTGTTGACGTAAATGCCCCTGTCATGATGTGCCATCGATATCTCTTGAAGAAGCTGCTTTGCCAAGATACATGCACTTGAATAATTTTGGGATTCTTGATCTGCTTTGTCGATCTGGAGTTAACTTTGTCTTTAATGCGCACATCGGGATAGAGTGCCCTTTGAATCCTTATGAGAAGGGTCGTTGCCAATACATGGTCAATGTGAGAATTGGATATTATTGTACGTGGCGTGGATGGAGTGCATTTAGGGATAAGAGATGGATTGGTTGACAGTTTGGAACCTTTGACTCTCCAAACTTGGGAAGATGAGCAATGATGGGTGGATACGGAAGTGTGCGTGGAATTAGGACCAACTGCTTGATATACTTTGTACGTCGCTTGAAAAGCCTGCTTTTTCTTTTGTGGACATTCTTGATGGATACATTTCCCCTTTTGATTTTTCCCCATAGTTTCTTTAACTAATGGAGTTTGATAGGGATGATTTTTCTTTGTATTCTTTGGTATCCATTTGTATTTGATTTGTCCATTATGCTTATCAGCTTCTTTTGCATTGATAACATTCTTCGTACTTTGATTCAAATCTTTCTTTTGACGTTGGTCCCAATTTGTGGATGGGGTGATGGGTGGATGAAGATTCATGGCGTGGCTGGTTGTAGTATTGGCAAAGGTTTCACCATAAGGATTCTTCATGCTCCCTATGTTGACATTTTTTTGAGACATAGTTGCCCCTAGTATGGTGGTAGTAGCAACTTCATGCTTTGATTCTGCTTGTTCGAAGAGCTCTTGTTCAGAATGCATTCTCTGATCAATGATCACCATAGGTAATGTTATTTCCATTTGCTACTCTGCTAACTCTGGAATATCCTGTTCTATCTGAATTTTTTCCTTGAGCGGATAATCTTGGATATCTTTATTCATGATGTCCTCAATCTGAATTTGGGATATATCTGATCCTGATGTTGATAACTCAGTTTGACTGTAGGAGTTGATAATCTGCTCTTTTTGTTCAGTGATGTCAGGAATAAAGGGATCTTGTTTTGAATAATGATCATCTATGTTTCCATCCAAAGAAAGCATCTCATGGGTAGATGGAGGAGTATGGATATGATCATCTTGCATGGGTAAGAGAGTGTCCATTAGATGATTGTAGTATCTTGAAGATACAAATTCTTGATCTTGAATGATTTCAGAGTTGCTTTTGACATGCTTTGGATCAAGTTCTCGACATGGGTCAGTTCCAAAGGATGGATTGCTTATAAATGGTTCTTGGATGTCATCATTGTACATGGTAAGTGGTTCAATATCCTCAAGTGTCGAGTTCAGGGTTCTTTCAGTATCTGTAACCATGCGGTCAAAAGGGATCATCATGTTTTGAAAAGGACCATTGCTAGACTTTGGTGAAAGATTTTGATCATGCTTTGGAATAAATTCTTGAGATATGTCCTCTAACTCGTAAGGCGATGTAGAGACATTTTCAACATGATCATAGGTGAACTGATTGTGCATTATGTCAATTGGATCAAATAGTCCTATCACTCCTTGAAATAGATCACTAAAGAGTGGCTCTTGATGTATGGTGATTTGATCATCATATTGTGTAGATACATCCTCAATGTGCTCCTCAATGGAGAGGTTTTGATCATTGTTTTCGACAATTGTGGTGGAGAGATTGTGAATGTCTTCGACCATAGAGTCAAGTGATGTTGATATTTCTTGAATTGGCTCATTGTCGATTTTTGTTGGCGGATTTTGATCGTGATTCAAAAGTGACTCTTGACATATGTCGATTTGATCTTCGAATGAGATAAAAACATCTCCAATGTGTTCTTTGATGGATAGATCTTGAACAACGCTTTCATCAATTGTGGTGGGGAGATTGTCAATGCTATCACCAATGGTTGAATGCCCATTGTTATCCCCAATCATTTTTCATGTTTGTGCTTGTGTTTGTTGGGTAGCTTGAGATTGTTGAAGCCCTTGGTGGTAGGCTTGATGTGCTTTTAGTGCGATGCTATGATATTGACTTATTGCACTTGGTTTTGGCAGTAGTGGTGGTGTATTTGGAATCGTGTTGGATGCGGTGACAAGTGATTGAGATACACTTGGAGCGATAGTGAGTGTTTGAGATGTGATGGGCATGATAGTGGTGGTTGGAATGATTAAAGGGATAGTGATGGTTGGAATGACCGAGGTGATAGGTCCTTGGGAGGCCATATTTTGATTGGTTGGGATCAACGTTGTTGTTTGATTAGATACCATCCATTGGTGTGATGTTGATGGTCTATTCAAAGGATTTGTCGTGATGGTTTGATTGATGTTAGGTGGATTGATTTGGATGGTGTGATTGGTGTTAGGTAAAGGGGGAAGCCCTAAACCAAGGAATGATGTAGGTAATGGTGGTGGAGATTTCCCTTGGCGCAATGCCTCAACTATTTTGGAAAGTTCCATAATTTGATCTACGCCAAATTTATTCTTTATTTTGATCTTGACTCACTTGAATGGTTGATTTGGCTTTTTGTTTAAGCTTGAATTTGGGATACCTACTTGCGGTTTGAATGGGATTATGGGAAAATTGACTTTGGATAATGTTACGATTTGGGATGATGTTGATTTGGCATGATAGGATGAACATTGTTGGTATTGGGAATCATTTTTCCAAAGTTTTCCGGTAGGATTCATGTTTCAAAAGTTGCACTTGGTACATCCACATTTGGTTTGTAGGGATTTGGTGGAATGGCATTGTTCATTTCAAGGCTCATGCATTGATTATTCGATTGGTGGATTTGTAGGTTTGGACTTAGATCTATCATTGGGAAATGTGTTCCAAATTTTGACTTGGGCATACTCACACTTGTTGTACCATTGACATTTGTCGAAGGCAATGATCCTATGCATGGACTTTGATAATTGATAGGAAATGCAAGGCTCTGAGGATTCAATTGATTTAGATTACTCAAGATGTATGGATCAAGTGTATATTCCATGTCCCTCTTGTGTTTTGACCTTGTTGCAAAAGTGACCTCTAAGGTTCTTAGGACGTATGATGAGATGAATGATGAAAGGGGTGAATGATATGGATGATGAATGTTTTAGGAACTTTGGATCAATGCTAGACTTAGGGTTTGATTTTGATTGGTTGATTTTGATGAACTTGTAAACCCTAAGATGTTGGATGTGATCTTAGGATGAATTTGTTCAAAAAGGTGATAATTTAACTAAGTGTGCATGGAAGGATTCATTCAAACATGCCAAACTAAATGAATGATTTTGCTTTGGTTTAGGGATGATACCCAAGTCTAGAATGATGTTTTCAAAAGCTCTAAAGTTTGTTTTGGATGGATGAATTTTGATAAATGTGTGAGATGGATGAAGTGTTTTATTTGACCCTAAGATACTTAGAGAGACTTTGTTTACTAGGCCAAGGTATTGAAGAACACACTTTTCTCTAAGAGCAATCAGAAGACCAATATGACCAAAAAGATATCAAGCACATGTGTGGGGTCCAATTTGTTATCTTTGCTTAATGAGTTCTTTTTACCACAAACACACTTCTTGATTAGGTTTCAAATTGAATGTCCAATGTCTTAATTTCTTTAAACCCCACAAGATATTTTATGTGGAAATTCAATTAACTTAAGGCAAGGGTTTTCCTATTGTTTACTCAAGAAGACAAATTGAGGTATAATCCAATGCTTAGGAACCTCTAAGGACGTGAATCCCAAGGGAAAGCAATAGCATATGGATTGAGTCACTGATATTTGTCTTCAAGAGGGTTTGAAATTTTGAGAATCATGTTGAATGTTTGTTTGCAAAATATTTTCAAATACAACATTGTGTTTTCAAATGAAGAACAATTACAAGCCCTATGGATGTGTAAGACAATATTTGTTGAATCCCCACTTGGAAAAGTCTAGCTACACCTATCTTTAGTGAATGGTTAGATGCTTGACCCCACTGGCTCCCCTCCACGGCTCATTAACGTCAATCGAGGCAGCTAAGCATCAACACCCATGAAACTCCCATGGCATGTTTTCCATTTCTACTAAAGACTGTAAAAGTGTGGGGTGGCTTTAGAATGACCGTTCTTGCACCAACAAATAGATTAAGGATTTTGGAAAATTCTAGCACATGGGTTCTAGTAAGGACTTTCCGTTTGTGGAGATTGACCCATACGGCAAGAGTCCCCTTTCAGATCCATCTTGTCAGAGCCAACTGTGTGATAATGGCATTTAACCAATACCCACATTTATATCCCAGCTGGAAATACTCTTGGCTTTAGAGTGTTACCGGTTGAGTCGTTCCCTTGGGTGAGTAATTTTTCCCCAAGGCAGGCCCTCTAGGATAAACAAAAGCAAGCAAAGACACAATTCGTAACACGATCGATCTTTGATAGCACAAAGAAAGAGAATGTACGCGAAAATGCCCCTACTCACACTCGCACAAGATGTTCAATTTTTAAGCCCAAATCGAAGTGTTTCAAAGCAATAAAATGTAATTTGATTGTTTCTCTTGCACCCTAGATCGCACGAAGCGCAAGGGGAGAGGATACACACTCAAAAGACAAAATCACACAATTCAAGCACTTGTTCATTTTATAGCCTTCAAAGAAATTGTGAGTTCATTTTAAAGCACCAAACTTGAGTGTGAAATTGCTTTGTTCAATTTTAGTCCCAAAAAACAAAATCTAGTCAATTTGTATGTTCAATTTTAATCCAACTTTGAAATGAAAAAAATTGAAGTGTTCTTTCTAGAGCCCCAAAAATATATGAGTTGATTAAAAACCGAAAACTAAAACGTAAGACGGAAGCCCCAAGCATTAAAAAATGCTTTGTTAGTTTCAAGTTTTAATGTCCAATTTTCCAATTGAAATCTGCTTGTTGAGTTATGAATATTCGCCTTGCTACACCATAATATTGTTCCTGCAATAAGAATACAAAAAAAAATGTGCGGATTAAATGCTCAAGAAGAAACCTAAAGATATGCAAATTATTTATCCCTATATTCCAAAGTTTTGAAGTTTGATAAAAAGAATAGACTTTAAGTTTTATCCAATGTATTAATGGGCATTTTAAATTCATTTCAAAAAGACTTTACATAAGATATTGCCCCAACCAGCCTCAAACTCAATTAAATCTCCATTCAGTGATTCTTTTACTTTTGAAATCTATCAACAATAAAAGTGCCTTCTAAGTCAAATCAATCACCAAGCCCCCACACAACCACAATTAAGAAGATTGCAAGATAGCGGCATATCAAATTATTTCAGTCAGTTTGAAAAACATGAATGCATTAATTATAATTCTTATCACAGTGAGTTGGGTATCAAATCACAGTCCTTCCCTTTGTATGCATAGATTTATGAGATAATGCCAATATTTTGAACCATGTCATCATTTTTTCTTCTATCCGTTGCTTTTATTGGTGGGAAAATTCTTAAGCAATGATCACCCCTATCAACACTGAAGATTTGACTTGTCTCAAGACTGATTTATGTCTGCAAAGATCGTACAGATGGAACAATAGGAACTGCACCTTCATGCTCCTGAGAAGTCACTTCTTTTATTACAGTCTAGCATTGATCATGTCTGGTGACAAGTTGGCGCGTAGCTACCTCGAGCATCCTATATCCTACATAGTCAAAGATAGTGCCCACTTGATACGCAGGACAGATACTAGCAGCAATAAATCCTAAATGAAACTACTCATTATGTGGACATGTTCTGCAAACCATTAAATGGTAGAAATAGAAAATAATAATGAGAAAGACAACGATGTTTATGAAGGCACAATGACTTTGAAATACTGCATGGAGATTCCCATTTCTTTCTAGAAAGTGCGCCCTTCAGATTTGAAAACAAAATCACGCCCAAGCCTTTGAATCTTTCAAACAAATGCAACTACCAGGTGTCCAACCGTGTTCCACAACCGACCAACAATCTCTAACAAAACACAGCTAAGATTTGTTAATGAGCATTCCAAGTCACAATATAGCTGGTTATTTTATAAAACTTTTGGTTGCTAAAATCTGCAAAGCCAAATGTGGTTGCATAGACAAGGCGCGCAGAATATTTAACAGAATGCCAAATGTGGTTGCATAGACAAGGCGTGCGGACTGTTTAACAGAATGCCAAAGGAGGCAGTAGAAGCTTTAGGCATTTCAAGCAAATGCCATTGGCAGGTGTTAAGCGCATTCCACAATCTTAACCAACAATCTCTCTCTGCGCCAAACTAGGAGCATAGAAAGAGCACACAAGCTGCTTGACAGAATGCCTCAAATACATGGTCTCATGGCCTGTAATGATTGCAAGGAAATCATACAAAATTTTGGACAAATTAAGAGGCGCATAGTTGACATAGTCCTGGAAAATATTTTACATCCAAGTCATGATAGGCACGGTGATTTGATGGAGTCCCACGCTCAACAGAATAGAGGGATTTGAAGCGACTAAAGTGTTAAGCAAATGTGTTTGACAGGTGTAAAGCTGAATTCTCTAGCCTTCTCTGTATCTTCTCAGCCTTTGCAAACAAAATAGGAACTTTGGAACAGGGTACAGACATCTAGTAAAGCATAGCCGATGGGGGAAGTCTAACAAAGAGATACTTGCAATTACCCTGATAGATGTTGTACCCCAAAATGCAGAAGTATAAACAAGTCACATGAACAGTTTGACATAATTCCTCATGGAAATGTGGTCTCCAGAAATCATAGCGATAGTAGGATGTGCATAAGGTGGATTGAAGGCCATAGAAAGGTACATGCTTGTTGCATGGGAGACAGATCACATTCACAACACCGAAGATCTATGCAATGTTGGAGAAATTGATTTGGCGGATGAAGTAGCAGGGTGTTTCCAGATTCTTGCATGACATTATTAATAGGTATGTATGAAAGAGCAGACACAGGGCACTAAACTGTTTGACAGGAATGCCTCAAAGACACAGTTACCAGCAATACAATGTTGATACAGCCATATGTTAAAAGGGATTTACTAAAAAAAAGTTCTCCTACCCACGCAAATATGACAACTTTGGTACAGGGTATGGCCATCCATCAGAGAATTATAAATCCAGAGAGTACAATAAATGCAGAAACTGACTTTCAATCATAAGCAAAAAAGCATTTATATTCAAATCACTGTAGTTAGAACAATTGGGAGATAAACAAGAGATGATTTCAAATTTCATGCAGATAGATCACCCCAAGCCTTGAAATTTGTCAAAAAAAACAAAAACAAAACAAAATAGATTTTTTTTTAATTCCTACGGAAACTTGGGCCCTCCCTCTAGCGCCATTTTGTGGATGCTAAAATCTGCAAAATGTGGTTAGAAATTTAATAATAAAATCTGCAAAATCGTTAGTATTTCAACAACAAATCAAAATATTTAACATCCTTATGAAATAATACATCATGTTCAAAATGCAAACAAATGACAACATATCTAAAGCAAAAGCATAAGAAAACATGATGCAAACTATCTCATATTGGATTGGTGTTACATGTGCTAGTATCCCTTTCCCAATCCTTGATTGATAAGCTAATGATGAAATTGCTATGGATATGGAGATGCTAAATGGACAAGATCAAATCTTAAAGAGAATGACCTTGCATCAAGTTGTGTAGATAATGGATATGATGAAGTGAAATGGACAAGATCAAATCTCAAATGAAGAGAGTGACCTTGCAAGAGATTGTGGAGAGATGGTGAAGGGTTTGATAAGAGATGAAGCCTCTATTTTATAGATTTTCAAAATGCTAAGTGTTGAAAATGGACCAATGTGGGACAAAGATCAAGCCAATAAGATAAAGCCACTTGTCAAGTGATGATAGGCCAATGGTTGTGCAAGATTTGGGAAGAGTGCCCATGAGAGGGAAAATTTGAATTTGAATTTGTGCAATGAATGCTGAGTTTGACTTTGGAAGGGGACATGTAAGAGACATGTAAGGCCTCATAAATGCTCTTTTGGGTGTACATGTCCACTTGGGGGGAGATTCAAACTTGGAGAATATTCTCCCTTTATGCCAAGTTGAAAATAAAGATTTTGATAAATCAATTAAATGCAATTTCATGTGCAAGTGGGTGAGATTAGCATTAGATTTTATCATGATTAATTAGCTAGGATGATGATTAGGGTGTTTTGACTTTTATGACTTAAATATTTGATTTATTTAAATCAGAAAATGGTGGAATATGATTTGGGTTTGAATTAAATAAAGTTCTGATTTATTTAATTAAATGGATGATGCAAGATGAAGGTTGAATGATTTATGAGAGATGAAATGGTATTATTTGATTAAACCTTTGGATTGACCTGATTTACCTGATGAATGGATTTGTTACGTTTGATCAATTCAATGAGCAGATGAATATGCATAATGCTAATTTGATGTGTCTACACTACTCTACCATATATCTTCTTCCCTCCTTTCCTTCTTTGTGGAATCCAACCCACCACAATTTGACTACCTCTACCTGCAAGTATACATCTATATACCACTTTGGATCTTCACAATCATTTTTCTTCTCTAAATCTTTTCTCATATCATAATAAAAATAATTTATATATTAAACATTACAAAACTCATAAAAATTAGATTTTACCTCAATAAATTCTTTTGTCACAACATCTTCTTCCTCATTGTTGAATGCTACTATCTTTGTTGTTGCACTGAACAACTTTTCTATCTCTGCAATCTCTTCCTCGAGAAACTCTTGGTCTTCATCAAGTTCCTCTTTGAACACTGGATCCTCATACATCACTGCATACGTTATTTTAATTGCAACATCATCAACTACTGTAACTTTACTCACAACAATCTCCTCAATGCTCACTTTTGGAACTCCTCCATCTTCAACCAATGCTACACCATATTTCTCTTCTTCACTTTTCTCATTTTCTTCCATGCTCTCACCCATACCTCTGCAATATAAATTTCCTCTTGGATTGCTACACTTTTTTTTCTTCTCATCCTCCACTACAATCTCACCATCTTCCTTCACACTATCCTCAAAGCATACTTCTACGATATTTTCTCCTTCTTGTTCACCTACATACACAACTATGAAAAACTTCTTTCCTTTCTTCTTTGGAATTTTCAAGGCCTCACAAATCCCCAACACAAATCTTCAAATCCTCAAGTTCTTCACATGTAAAATGCCTCACGTACAATGATTTGTTTACACAAATCACACACACATACCACCACAGGTATAGGTGCAAACTGCCCCCAATTGGCGCTTTTTCTTGCAAACTCAAGAACACTAGCTCTAATACCATAGATTAAGTGAGGGATTCACACAAGCCTCACACAAAGTCTTTCAACACCAACAACAAGCATGCAATAATTTAGAATAGATTTTAAATCCTCTCTATTTAACTATCAACAATGCTTCACAATTTGAAATAAATTTTATTACAATAGTTTGTGTAGCCACATAGGCTGAAGGAAATCATTACAATATATCTATATATATATATATATATCTATTATATGATATCAAACAATATAAAAAACAAGTTGTAAATTCTCCTCTCTCAAGTCAACTCCCTGTACTGTGCAACAGGCTCTTCAATTTCCATTCTTCAACAATCCACTATGTTGCTCTTCAAAGTTATAAACATCTTCATCAATTTTCTACTGCTACACACCATTAAACCTACAACAAAACACTTACCATATCCTCTCTAATAAAATCCACGCCTACAATAGCCTACACATTCTAGCCAAGAATGGCTACCAAAACATAACCCAAATTGCTTATAATCTTCAAAAGAAAGCTCCAAAAGCTTCTCTAGAAAAAGTCAAGACCAAGTTGGGAAGACACCTTCAAAAATTTAAAAAAAAAAAATTAATAATATAGAAAAATTCTTTCTCAAACTCACTCCCACCAAAATTTCCAAAATTGCCAAAATTGCCAAAATTGGAGTCCATTCCTAGATTTTAGGCTAGTTTTAAATGCATTTCCCAACTCATATTCCCTCCAAGAATCAAAAATCTAATCTTTTCCTTCCCATTGGAAAATCCATGACCACCTCCTCATAATTATTTTTTTCCACAATGTAAAAATCAATAAATGGTTTTTCATGAAAGTTTGTAACTCCCCACAAACCCAACGCCCAAGTCTGATTTTTCTTATTTTTCTAAAATTATAACTACACTCCCACTACTCCACTTTCCAACATGGCTTAAAAAAAGTGGAATTTATTTTATTAAATTAAATTATACCAAATTTATTCAAATTATCCTCACAACATGAAATTAAAATGCAAATTCCAAAATTTGAATTTTTTTGGTGATGCAAAATTGCCTTACACCCTGGATGCTCCTGCGTCAATTTATTTCTATGTCACTCAATATTGGCTTGATTAAATCTTGAATCACATATGAATGACCATAAATATTACATATTTAAATTCAAATTCTAACTTTCTCGCCCACTTGTACTAGTCATTATGTACTATCTTACCATATGTTTGTATGACATGCTACCATGTCATGGTATTAAAATACACTCAATGTGCACTTAATTTCATAAGGGGAAAACCTTGAGTATTCAAAGGAAAAAACATTAGAAATCATTTTTATTTATGAATGAAAATAAGATTACGTGTACATATTAATGAATTTTTTATTTAATATTTATAATAGTTGCTAAATCTAACCTACTAAAGAATTTTTACCTACGAGAACACATGCACCTATTGAATCAAAAAATCCTAAACTTTATAGACACCACCTTTACACATTCATATTGGAAAATGGTGAGTAAATTTACTAAAGTGGATAGAGACCTAATTCTAATATTAAATCTATTATATCACAATCTCAATTTCGTAAAACCAAATAAGAGAAGAAAATGGGTGTGATAACTTGGTGAATGGGAAAAATGCATACAATCTAATTCAAGTTCCTTTTGGAACCTTCAAACTTGATAAAGTGTGAATAGGTAAACTCAAACAAGGATTGACTAATATGGAACACATAACCATATAGATAGAAACTTGGAAGTTGATAGTTTAAGAAGAATATGAATTCCAATTATAAAACATTTAATCCAACCATAAATAACTTTGAAATAAATTAATGGTGATCTACATGATTGAAACTCAAATTACTAGATTGGATTTTAAAATTTTAAATGAAGTAAACTAAATATTTAATTGAAATAAATTGGAATAATTGGAAATAAATTTCACTAATCCTATTATTTCAAAAAGTAAAGAATTCTAACTTCAAATAATTTTTCAAATCCAATCTAGTAATAAGTCTAGATTATTTGTAATGGTGCATAAAAATAAAACCTAATTAAATATGAAAAAATAATGGGAAACATTATTGGGATGGAATGATTACTCTTTAGCCTAGGATGATCTTACATCATGAATCGCCTCTAAAAACTCTATTGGTAATTAATAAAATTCCCCATGTGTTAATAGTTGATTTCCATTGGAATCCCCAAAAATAGTTCTCTTACTTGTGTTTGTGGACATGGTGATTGTGACCATAGGCATCACTTATGCAATTTTTAGAGTTTCTCAATCTTTATTTTCTATCATTATTCATTATATTATTCTAGTGTTTAGACCTCACTAGCATATGGTGTAGAATCTACTCATCAGTAGGTCGTGTTATTTTTGTAGAGCATATTTAAGATAAAAATGAAGAAAAGGTGATGCAAAGATGGGTAGGGATCCCTTAAAACCACATACCTTGGCAACGCATGGGGAAAATTTTAGATTATCTTAAGGTATGTGAAATTATTTATTTGGATGATCTTGTTATTACTCCATTTTTCTATGGATATTTTAGTGAATTTATAAATATTTTTAAAGCCTAGAATTTTCTTGGTAATTTTCCTTGATGTGATATTTAGGGAACAATACCTTTCCACATATTTATTGTATCAATAATTATTACTATTATATTATTAGCATTCTCTTCAATAAAAATAATTAAAGGTGAAAAAATAAAACTTAGATGCAAACATATTGAGAATTTGTAACCATTTTTATGTATGTATGAACATAGGATTAAATGTTATATACATATTAGAATGTAAGAAATGATCATACACACAATACCATGAGACTCTGTTATAAGATTTAAATATACCTAATTTAAGAGCCATACCAAATTTCTAGTTATTATCCATAGAGTGAATAGTCACATGGGTAGAAAGGATGGTATCTAAGAATTTCCTCCCCAAAGAAAATATTTTTGGTGTAGGTAGTAAGAATATGTAAGAAAGGTTTAATCTTGAAGACAACAAGCTTAGAGAAAAATTTATAAATAGTGTTACATAGGCTTATAGGTCTAGAATAAAAAAAATTACGATATTGTCCTTTTTAGGAATGTGTCATAGAAAAATGGACCCTTTGCTTATTTCATGATTAAAATGACTAAAACAAGGTCTTAATCTAGTGTTGTGAGGTATTTTATGCATCCACACTAGGTCTTAAACCCTTGCAAATCAAATAAAATATATTTCTTGTGAAGGAGTTGTGAAGTGTTGTAACACATTTCTACACTCTTCTAGACTCTTTTTATTATAATCCATATAAATATCCCTTTCTATTCCTTATTAATTCCTATTTTGTAGTGTTGTAAAGTCTTATAACAAAATTTCATACTCTCCTAGGCACATCTCCTTATTTACACCTTTCTTATGACTTATTTGACCCCTTTATGCCCTCATATGTCTTAATTAAGTGTATTTTTCAATGTAAACATGACAAACAATATTAAATACAACATTATTCCCAATACTTTTTTTTAGGTCCTAGGTGGGACCCATTCGCCATGGGTGGCGAATGAGTCCCCCTTGGCCCCAAATTCAAAATATTTTAAACTCCTTTTGGGTTTTTATTTAAAAGTCACTTGATGTCATCTTGTGATGAGGTATGAACGGTTACTAAGGCACAAGTTAGTATAAATAAGTGTTTTTATCCTCATTTTAGAGGGGAGAAGGAGGAGAAATCATTCTTACATCTCTCATCATCAATTCATCATCTACCTTCTCAACCAAATCAAGCAACTTAGGTTTCAAGGCATCAAAAGATCAATTTTCATACTTTCAAGGGTTGATTCTACATGTTATGTTGTAGAATTTCAAGACCAATCATCATTGCAAGGTAATATATTCCATTTTTACATGTTTCATTTCATTATTTCATCAATTTTGTTTGATTACCTAAATGGGGTTTGACCAAGGAAAACCCCATACCTTAATAATCAACATTTCTTCTCTTCATCTTATGTGTTTGTAGATCTAGGTCCTTTGGAAGCTTGGAAATCATTGTAAATCAAGTTGCAAAGTCATTCAAGTCTTCTTCTCTTCGTTCAAGTCAAGACATCAACAAAAAGTCATTTTCAAACCCAATTTCAATAGTTTTAGAAGCAGAGACCTATAGGAGACACAATTGCATATCTAACTCCACAAAATCTTGCTCTGATTTTCCAGATTTTTGTAGGTGGACTGATTCACCACCCATGGTGAATGAGTCCCACCTATAGGCCTGAAAATTTATTTTCTGAGATTTCAGCTCCCGGCAGTCAGAAACAGGTTTCTGGAAGTTTCACTAGCAACAGGACCGATTCGCCATGTGCTTGGCGAATGAGTCTCAGTGGCCATTAACAAAAGTTTCTAAAATATTCCAGAATATTCCAGTGACATCATTCTACCTCTGGGTGCACTCTGATTTTATCCATCTCTTTTTGTTCTGCATATTTCATCCATTTAGTTCATTTTAGCAATACACAATGTGTTTTCAAACAAGTCATAATTCTTAGATTTTGCATGCATGTTTGATCAATTTCATAATTTTGCAGCACTTAGATCATCTCATTTAACTCATACAACATCACACACATCCTTTATTTGAATGAACTAGTAGCATTTTTGGATCTAATCTCTCTCCTTTTAGGTGAAAAACCCTATAAGAGTTAGAGAGTCCATTGGGTCCAAAAATCTACGGTTCATTTTGGTGAACCTACCTTTTAGAATACTTTTTTATCTGATTTGGAGTCTTTTATCATAGATCTAGGCTTGCATTGAGCTTGCATTAGGATTTACATGATTCATTTGCATTCTAGGTTTTAAAACTTGCATTCATAAAAAGTGCATTTAGGTTGCATTAGTAGCATCTAAATTCATTTAGACTTACTAAAATTCTACATTTTTCATTTAGGTTTGTGTATTGGCTCTCAGATTTCCTAAAAGTCAGTATAAATTTTTTGAAAATTTTGAAAAAATTCCAGACTGGGACTCATTCGCCACCTTGGGCGAATCAGTCCCTTCTGACCCATGAAATAGCACTTCACAGAACTCAGAATTTATTTTTTAGGCTTCTGATTGGTGCCTTAACTTGTATATATTAGTTACTTGCATTTCACTAGATTTCACTTCAAATAGCTCATTGCATGCATTGTTTCATTTCACCTTTTGCACTCACCACATTGTTTCAAAACTGACCATTGCATTGCATTTTAACATGTTTTCTTTCACAAGATGTGCTCTTGATTTGATTAAACATGGATTTAACATGCATAATACTCCCTTTTATGAGTTTCCTTTTGATAACCATAATAGGAACTTTAAGACACAATCCATTAGTTCAATCCTTAATCTTACATTGCCCATTGGTGAGAATGGTAATGTTGAAAATCCTAACACACATACTTGTTCTTCTTCTGATACCTCTCCTACTAGTGATGAAGGTATTGAGATGCAAGAAGTTACAAGCTTTGAAAGTAGTGATTTTCCATCTCCTTATTCCCTTATGGATGACCTTCCACAACAAGAGCATGAAATCATAAACGCATTCCTTAATGTCACCTTACCAAGTCTCCATGGTCATGACACTCCATCTTGTTCATCTCCTAATACCCCTCCTCGATGTAAAGAGGATAGGTTGGTATTAGAAGATGTCCATATTAACAATCATGACACCCTTGATCCTCCTTTCCCTAATGTTCCTATCCTATGGGAGGATCTATTTGACAACCATATTGGTTCTTCTCTTGATACAACTTCTTTCCAAACCTCAAACTTAGATGAACATATTACAAGCTCTCCTTGTAGGGTAGATAATATGGAACAAGAGAATGAGACCTTAATGGTAGTGGACACTCACCTAGCACTCTCTCCTCCTCATTCCCCCTTTCATACTTCCATCATTGATTATTCCCCTATTGGAAATGAAGTTATTTTATATGACCCAAGCCCTACTTGTCAAGAATATGTGGCTTTTTGTTCTTCTTCAAACTCTCCTCCTAGGGAGAATATCATGGTATTGGATTATGATACTTCTTCTCTCCCTACTCATTTGCTTCTTGATTGCCCTTACATTGAGATACATCAAAACAAGCCTGTTGAGGATATGGATGCACAAGTGTCCATTGGATCCCCTTTAATCATTGAACCTCATACATATCCCATAGGGCATCTTGATAGTTCCCTCATTCTTCACCACCCTTCCTTCAACCTCAATAATCTCACATCATCCTTACAAACTAGTGGTCTTGAATATCATCCTTCACAAAATTTTCAAACTGTCATCTCGCACAACACTTCTAATTTGAATTCATTAGATTTTTTATCCTTCTATAATGAAGACAATAAACTCTCACAATCTATTGAGTCTTGTGTAGGTATGACATCTATGCATGATGTATCTTTGACCCCAATCACACAACCACCTTATCCTCTTGATCAAGAAGGTATCTTGACAAGACTTCTCTGTGATAACTTGATCACCCTCCCTCCTCGAACTCAAAATAAATGATATTCTAAGACTTCATATTGTACCTATCATAGAGTTCTCAGTCACTCCACTAATGAATGTCATGCTCTGAGTCGTAAAATACAACATTTTCGGGAGTTTGGTATGCTTCTCTATGGGGGAATCTAATTCCTTTAATTTCTATTAATTTTCACTCTAGCATACATTTCCTCAATCCTTTCAGCTCACCTTCATCCTGCACTTAGTGGGGGCAAGTGGTTTAGTAGCCTTTTCCTTGAATGTCACTTGTCATTGCCTTCTTTGGCTAGTCATTAAATTTTCATGAATACATATAAGAACAAGCTTGGGATGTGGACGACATGTCTTAAGTTGGATCGATATGAAATACTTCTCTCTTTCATGACGTAGCTTCTCAAAAACATATGACTTGGTATGGGATTTTCGCATAAGCTCTCATGTTTTCCTCTTTCGTTTCTTCTACTTTAAAGTAATTTCTCGCAGAAATGGTATTAGCAACCGCTTTAAAGTGGGAGCATACATCACCACTCACATTTCATTGTGTGATTTTCCTTTTTCCTTTGATTCCCTCTCTCATAAGCGTTAGGTACAATGTTGTCCATGATGAGATTATCCTCTCTTGGAGACATTGAACATGATTTTCCCTAACATGAGAAAAATTACATGAATAAAAAAAATCCCTTTGATTATCTTTTACATTTTATTTACATTTTTAAATTTTAAATTTTCTTTCCTTTTTGCCACCTTGTATAACGTAGCTTGCATGACTGTGGTCCTTTGTTAAAGTTATCAAACAGGTATAGCTTTGGCATGGTTGAGTGGGAAGCCCAACTAGTGGCATGACTTTTCCCCATAGCCAGTTTTGTGTCTTGTGAGTGTATACCAACTAGCGTATGTTTCTCACCTCTTTCTTTTTCTTTTTCTCTTTTTGGGCCTTCTCACCCCATGGACAACTAGTTATGTGGCCCCAAAGTGAGTACATCTTTTTCATCTTGTCTCTCTTTCTACCTTTCCTTTGTATGATTTTGTATCTTAGGGGCTTGGCATACATGTGGATCTCTCTTGACTGTCTACTTTAGTGTGAGGAAGAAAGTTCATCCTCTCACTAAAGTAGGGGCTAAATGTGTCATAGAAAAATGGACCCTTTGCTTGATATGGATTATTTCATGATTAAGATGACTAAAACAAGGTCTTAATCTAGTGTTGTGAGGTATTTTATGCATCCACACTAGGTCTTAGACCCTTGCAAATCAAATAAAATACATTTAACGACATCTTGTGAAGGTGTTGTGAAGTGTTGTAACACATTTCTACACTCTTCTAAACTCTTTTTTATTATAATTCATATAAATATTCCTTTATATTCATTATTAAGTCCTATTTTGAAATGTTGTAAAGTCTTATAACAAAATTTCATACTCTCCTAGGCACATCTCCTTATTTACACCTTTCTTATGACTTATTTGACCCCTTTATGCCCTCATATGTCTTAATTAAGTGTATTTTTGAATGTAAACCCGACAAATAATATTAAATACAACATTATTCCTGACACATGTTTTTAGGTCCTAGGTGGGACCCATTCACCATGGGTGGCGAATGAGTCCCCCTTGGCCCCAAATTCAAAATATTTTAAACTCCTTTCAGATTTTTATTTAAAAGTCACTTAATGTCGGCCTATGATGAGGTATGAATGGTTACTAAGGAACAAGTTAGTATAAATAAGTTTTTTTATCTTTATTTTAGAGGGGAGAAGGAGGAGAAATCATTCTTACATCTCTCATCATCAATTCATCATTTACCTTCTCAACCACATCAAGCAACTTAGGTTTCAAGGCATTAAAAGATTAATTTTCAGACTTTCAAGGGTTGATTATACATGTTATGTTGCAGAATTTGAAGACCAATCATCATTGCAAGGTAATATATTCCATTTTTACATGTTTCATTTCATTATTTCATCAATTTGGTTTGATTACCTAAATGGGGTTTGACCAAGGCAAACCCCCATACCATAACAATCAAAATTTCTTCTCTTCTTCTTATGTGTTTGCAAATTTAGGTCCTTTGGAAGCTAGGAAATCATTGTAAATCAAGTTTCAAATTCATTCAAGTCTTCTTCTCTTCATTCAAGTCAAGAAATCAACAAAAAGTCATTTTCAGACCCAATTCCGGTAGTTTTAGAAG
The DNA here is from genome assembly GCA_007258455.2 of Sequoia sempervirens. Lineage (NCBI taxonomy): Eukaryota > Viridiplantae > Streptophyta > Pinopsida > Cupressales > Cupressaceae > Sequoia > Sequoia sempervirens. The sequence goes on from VDFB02351110.1 coordinate 24,080, forward strand.
TAGAGACCTGTAGGAGACAGAATTGCAGATCTAACTCCACAAAATCTTGCTCTGATTTTCCAAATTTTTGTAGATGGACTGATTCACCACCCATGGAAAATGAGTCCCACCTATAGGCCTGAAAATTGATTTTCTAAAATTTCATCTCTCGGCAGTCAGAAACAGGTTTCCAAAAGATTTCACCAGCAACAAGATTGATTCACCATGCTTGGTGAATGAGTCCTAGTGGCCATTAACAAAAGTTTCTAAAACATTCCAGAATATTCTAATGACATCATTCTACCTCCAAGTGCACTCTAATTTTATCCATCTCTTTCTGTTCTGCATATTTCATCCATTTAGTTCATTTTAGCAATACACAATGTGTTTTCAAACACGTCATAATTCTTAGATTTTGTATGCATTTTTTATCAATTTCATAATTTAGCAGCACTTAGATCATCTCATTTAACTCATACAACATCACACACATCTTTTATTTGAATGAACTAGTTAGCATTTTTGGATCTAATCTCTCTCCTTTTGGGTGAAAAACCCTATAAGAGTTAGAGAGTCCTTTGGGTCCAAAAATCAACGGTTCAAGGAATAAGCACAATAAATGTGGTATTGAATTTCTTCATAATTTTAGCTAACCTAGACAAATATCTAGCAGAAAAAACTAGGTATTTTCCAACAATATCGCAAAAATCCTAGAAGAAATGTCATTTAAAACAAGGGCCTTATAAGCTCCAAAAGAGAAAACAACAACCAAAAATTCTTCTTCCATAACATATTTTACTATGCCCTCATTATCCATATCAGTAAGCACAATGAGGATAACATCCAACATTTCATTACGATAAGGGAAGCCAATCATTTTCTTATGGAGACTATCTCTAGAAAAGGAAATAACAACATTTCCAATCTAGTCATTAGTTGTTAAAGCACTACCATCCTCATTGATAGATTTAGTAATGGTATTTATCCTCTTGTTCTTTAGAGTGAAATTGTGAAATAATTTTTATTCCTATCTCCCTCAGTGAGCCATTGAATATGAAACTTTTGTTTCTAAAAAATATCCTTTCCAATCATTAATCTATGTCAATCTTCCCTTAGAGATTTCTCTTTTTTATAATTCCCCATATCATAGATAGTAGTATCCATTTTATGTTAGAATTATGAATAAAAACGAGATGCATGGTCAAATAATGAACAATAACACCTTCCATGATTTGCAAAACAAATATTTTCTATTCCATCAACTAGAAAAACTTACAAAAAGAACCTCAAGAATATTCAAGGAGATCTTCATGATTTTGAGTGATAATAC